>JAIUJO010000251.1:123422-182440 GCA_023846275.1 Vanilla planifolia | reverse complement strand
ATGTGGTGTTGTACTGTACAATCCTTTCATTTTCATATCATAAAAATTATGATATTCAACTTTGTCTATTATTAATTCAACTAATTAATCTTATACAATTTCATAATCATACTTATATGCTACTATTTAATGCACATTTGTTTATGTCATAATCAATGATATTCACATACAACTTTACTATTAACTTGATCACACTTATATAATTATACTCATCTTATTTTATGATTTTTTTAATTTTGTCATTCATTACTCATCTCTTACAAATTAGTATTCTCACCCTAATAGGTTATACTCACCCTTTATCATTATAGTAGATCTATATAGGTATATATGAGTTATCCATGTTATATATCATATATAGCAAAATGTGTAAACATAAATAAGCTATTATTATCCTAGGATTTTCTCACCTTATTTAGGTATAATAAACTATGTAGATGCATATAAGCAATTCTTGCTCTATATAATATATAGTAGAACACTATAGATATGGAAACTGATATTCTTTCCATGGGTTGTCCTCGTATTATATCATGTCTAACAGAATTTGCATAAATAAAGATGAGCTATTCTCATCTTGTATCATATATATTTGTGGTGTGAGAGGTTATAATATGGTATAAGATTATTTGAGAATAATATATTTAGAGGTATATCAATAACTTTATTTTCTTAATTTAATGATCAAGCATACCAAATATCTATATTCCAAATTATTTTTTATTTACTAACTTATAGAAGATTATATTAGATAACATGTCATTATCCTTATTATATAATACCATAAATTAATAACTCCTGAACTAAATACTAGATAAATAATTATAACCCAAGAAAATAATTACATTATTACATTAGTATAAAAATTTTCTAATACCTATCAATTTTATAAAAAGACAACATAAAAAGCATGGGATTTTATAAATAATATAACAATAATTTATCAACATATTTACATCATAATTACTAAGTTTATCTATTAACCATAATGCAAAAAAAATAAAATAAAAAATATTCTAAAGTTCATAAAGTTTATTAAAAGATAATAGCATCAAAAAAATTTCTCTTTATAAAAAAATTATAAATCAATTTATTAATATATAAATATCATAATTATCAAATTTATTTATAAAAATATAAAAGTTAACTTCTTTTTATATAAATCTTTTCTTGATTTTTTACATTATCATGTATATTTAATGCTCAACATTTGTTCTATATGTGGCATGTTTATTTAGGAATTTAAATTTCTTATAAGTCTTTAAGTTGTTGCCTTAGGTCGTACTTATGTAATTCTCTCATTATACCATATGTTCTATCATAATTAAGCATTTTTAGTTATATTAGACTGTATAATTTCTAAAACAGTATTTTGTTATTTATATCATTTCTAAACATATAGTATGATCACTAACAATGTACTGTATGAATTTTATTTTCTCTTAATTTGTTACCTTGTCAATCATTCATACTTTTATGATACTCCCATCATAAAGTATGATCAATTCATTATTTCTCACTTTACATAATACAATCTTCTTAATCAAATCTTACATTTCCATTGTTAATCCACCACCAAAATATCATAACTTTTAATGACACATGATGTACAACTCTAATGTATCTCAAGACTTAATCATTTATCCACAGCTTTAACTAACTATTTGGCACGATCAACTTAGTCACACTATATAATATTTCATCTAAGACTTCCTACAATATTCTTTTACAATCTTGTTTCTTATAATTATTATTTTTTATATTTTAAAAAAATTAGCTTTGATTAATAATGTTATTGATCCCACAACACATTATGTGATTTATGTTTGTATTTACAACTTCCTTCATATTATGAACCTCACAACTCAACACATTATGCAAATATGACACATAAATTATTCTAATGCGATGAACTCGACACCTCAACCTATAACTTAAATTCTTCTCTGACTATTATAACCCAAAAATTTCCTAATGTGATTATCTTATACCATGTTTCATCATAGCTTTCCTTACAAGATTAATTTGATCGTACCATATGATGTTGTCCAAATTATTAGAATGATACATATTAATAATAACAAACAACTCTCATTCTATATGTCTTGGGTTCAATTCAAATTAGCATCGATTCACTCCATACCACATTTAAATTAATTTAAATCTAGCTCTTACATAAGTTATAAACAAATCATATTTTTAATTTATGTAAATCAAAATTTAAAAAAGAATCAATTTAAATTTCTATCTTTTCTCTAATAACTATTACTCAGTTTCCTTCGCTATTTGCTTGTGATAGTCTCTCTTCTTCTCATCTTCTTGCTTTTGATCTTCTCCCTCAAGCTACAACAAAGTTTTCCTAATGGTTCGTCATTCTTATAGTTTTTTTTCTCTATAATAGAGCTTCACCTTCACTCTCTCTTCTTTGCTCGCAAAACTCATAGCATAGTAATGATGCCTTACTCGACAACCTCCTTGACTCACTCCTTGGCGGTTCTTAACAACACTACTCAACTTTGTAAACAAGCTTCACACAATGCTCTTTCAAAAATCTTTTCTTTTATAGTCTCAAACCTTAATTCACTCTAATCAAATTTTATAAGTGTATTAAAACACCATTATTAATTTATAATCTATAAGATTAGGGAACAATGGATGTGCAATCATATGAAATTGCATGTGTATTAAAAACATTTCTTCTATTCAATTATTTGTATCATATTTTATTTTGCAAAAATAATTATCATTGAAATGCACTTCTAGCACCACACACTACACAAAATGGTCATAAGAAGCAAGCAAAAATTATAATCATAAAAATTAATATTCTACCCCACTTACATCTTATTATTTACAATTTTGTATGTGTTATGAGTTTTAGAACACAAAACAAGAAAGATATAGAATAAAAAAATGAAAGATAATGATTGACTTGATAAGCTTAATGATATATATCATCATGAGAAATGTGAAATTAGAAGATAAAATTTTATCTATGACTTTATCTCATAATTGATCAATACGACTTTATCTATGACTTTAGTTATTATTAAGTACTTAAAATGAGGGGCATAATTGAAATGTGAAAATTAGAAGATAAAATTTTATCTATGACTTTATCTCTTGTTATTATTGGTACTTAAATGAGCGGCATAATAGACAAAGATCTCACTATCGTTAGTACTTTATACATAACAATGTTAAAGGGTGATTCCATGTTAGAATTGATATTTGACCTCCATTTTGTTGTTGTGAGCACTTTAGTACTAGGTAACAAAGAGTAAAGACCTATTTCTATTAGTATTTCAATGAAGGCCAATGGTGGTAGGAGATATACTTTGATGGCTTTGCCAATTATCGATAGAGGTCATGTGATATGATTGATACCACATAAATATAACGTAATATAAAATCTTATGAAATAAGGATAGTAGTCAAATTAAAAAAATGCCTTAATAAAGAAAGAAATGAATAAAAATAAAAATATGAAAAAAATTAAAATTAAAAATAAGAAAAGAAAGAGATAATATTACTACTATATAATATTAGTATTATATGATAATTATATACATACTTGATTATAGAACATAGAAGCTCATATAGAAATATTCAACATATTTAATATTTTTTTATCATGCATTCTTATTTATTGCTTCATATATATTTGTATGTTATATATCATGATTTCACACTACTTTAATACTTAAATCTAATTGTTTATTTTTTCAATTTATTATACTTATACATACTTATATTATAGATCAAGAATGAGATATTTACAGAGTTTAGGATTCCTAGAAGTTATAACATCAGATCCTTTATGTGAGGAGATGCTTTCTTTTGAGAACTCTATGAAGTGTTTCGTATGTATGATAGATATTGTATAAAAAAGCTATTTCAACTTTTATTTTTGAATAATATCTTTAAGAAATGAGCATAATTATTAATATAATTATTTAATTGAATTTAATATTTTAATTTGTAATGTTTTTCATCATCTCTATTTTACATGGTGCCCTCAAGATTTTTTTCTTACTATAGTTATTTACTCAATAATTTGGTATTTTTGACGATATTAGTACCTTTAATTAATATTAAATCAAGTAGTGCATGACACAAGTAGTGTATTATTATACTTCAAGATCGAGGACTATAAGGATCAATAATCACATAAGAAAAAGGAGAAAAATATTAGTTTTATATATGTAAAATCATAATTTTAAGTTGTAAAAATGAATTTTAGAAAATAATCTACTTTGATTTATGAATGATGACCAAAGACGATTAATTCATTAACATAATAAATTCAGGTTATGACAATAATATCCAAGACTAAAGAAAGTATGTAGCGATCATAAGGCAATATCTTAAGGTTAAAATCATTTGACAAGAGACATCCTATAGCAAGCATCAAGGTAAAGTGGCATATATATGAATAGTCTTACAATAACAGCAATTGAGAATGATTCTGGTTATATATGCAAGGCTATTATTTTAAAATATAAATTTTTTTTGGGAACAAACTTATTTTAACTGACATAAATTGAAAATATGTGTTGATATTTCAAAAAAATAAAATGAGAGGTGACATTACTCAACCACATACAACAAGTAAAGAGTTTGACACTTTGGCTTTGGACTTTAGTCTTTCACTTAGTCCAAGTTTTTTCCATTTCTCAAGAGTGGAGCCCCATGACTTAATTCTCTTCTTCTAAGTAATAGATTTAACAAATGGATAATTTTTTTATGCTTTTGCTCCAAATGATTAATAATACTCTTTAATAAAAAAAATTATACAAATAATTGGTAACTTGCAATGTAGACCATAATAACACTATTTTCATTTGTATCCCATTTAGTCGGCACAACTGCTTCCAAAATAAGTACATTTGGCTTCTTTGAATCCTCTTCCTCTTCAATCATAGTAGCACTCTAACTTTTTTGAGACATTGTTTACTTCTTGTGATGGCTTTAAGAAAAGAATGCCTCATGTTCGTCCATCATGTCGAGGTCAACTCTAATAGGAATATCAATAAGCCTCCCTCTTCATAAGCCCATCGTGATACAGTGCCATGATTTTTGTTTTGCTAACAACTTAGTTGATCTTCAAAAAATACAAATATGGCCATTGGAGAAGTAGCCATCTTTTCATTTGAACCACTTGAGATGTGGATTCAACTAAAACTTAATATGCATCAAATTTTGGAGGAGTCATCACCTAAAGAACATTATGGGATCTGATGACTCTTAATAATTATTTACTATTAAATAATTTTGTTTCAACAGTTAGCATCTGCTCGTACCGACAAAAAGACTAAACGTGTGAATTTTGCAGAACGTTAATCGAGTAGTATTAAGAATTTTACACGTGTATTTCAATACGGCTTCCCACGTCGAGAAAGGCCAAATGGGGTTACTTCCATATGGAAAATACAAAGGTTATGGCTTCCGCAAAAGAGCCGTTGCTTTCACTTTTCGTATGGCCCCCATCTTCTCTTGGTTTTTTTTAAGATTAAAATAACAAACTGTAAAGAAGAGAATATTTAATAAATTGAATAAACGAACTATTGGGATATGCAACATGGTTCATTCATATTTTAATAGGGCTTGTTTTGAAGGTTTGCATGGAAGTACAAATTGAGCATCCTAAGAAGGAATTTTAAAAAGCTGATAGGAGAGGAGATGGGCAAGCTTTTTGAGACATTACCAACCTCTAAAAGAAATTTCTTGGCTACATAAATAATACAAATTTAATAAGATGATATAGATATTGGTGAAAGATATGTGAATACCAAAAGAAACATAAAGAAAAAAGAGTTTTGTATTTCACACATTTAATACATGTTATCAAATTATATTGTAGTGGAAATTTTTTTTTTCTATCTTAAGCATTAGTTTTCACTTTCTAAAAGATTTTCATCATAAATCTTACAATTTTAGTTAATTATTTCTTGTATAAGATTATCTTAATATTCTTTGCATTTTGATAATGATCACCCCTCAATTTAATTTTTCATATCCATAAGATTTTACTCATTTATTTATAAACAAATATGTGTGTGTACATATGTACTCGTGCACTTCATAATATTGTATATATATACACACAAACACACAAAAGAAGAGTTGAAATTTTTTTAAAAACATTATTAAGATTTAAAAGCTATATATAAACATAAATGGAAGAATGTGGATGTGAACAATAAATATTAGCAACATGTGTACATTAAAAGTAAGATTAGATTATTTATTACTAAAACATTAGTGAGTTTATTTTTGTGAAAGATAATAAGAATACAAAAATAAGCATAAAAACAAAGGATTTTCATTTTGGATACATTCTATATATGTTGTAAAACTTTGTTGTTGTGAAAGTTTTTCTTTGACCTATCTTAAGCATATGTTTTTGCTTTCTAAAAGATTTCCATCATAAATTTTATAAATTGATTTACTTATGTCTTGTTTAAGATTATCTTATTATTCTTTGAATTTTGATAATGATTATCTTTCCATTTTAATTTTTACATCAATAAGATTTTACATATCTAACTATAAATGTATATGTAAATATATATGACACATACACACACAAAGAGAGTTGAAAATTTTTTAAAATATTATGAAGATTTAAAATCTTTATATAAACATAAAAGGAAGCATGAAAATGTGCACACTAAAGATTAGCAACATTTGTACAAAAGACTTAACGAGTCTATAGTAAATAGTTCAAACTTGAAAATTAGGGTTCAATATAAGCTATGTTAAGGAAAATATTTTTTTAGATATTTATTTATGAAGAATTGATATTCAATACAATAACATGTAGTTTTTTTTGTATATGTTACTTTACTTTTTAAAAGTATATAAAAATTTAAATTTATTGATTGAGTTCATAAGAACAATATTGATTTAAATTTTTATTGAAAAGTATTCAACAAGGTTCACTTTATTTTATCAAAGTTTATTTATGGTATTATTATATATTGTTTTTTTGTGTATATGAGATGGGGTTCAGCAGGAGGAAATTAAATTATTAAGAATAAAGCTCTAGTTTTTTATGAAGACATTTAAGAAAATAATTTAAAAATTATTTATAAAAAGTTTGAGAAAATATCTAAAAATAATTTTATGTCAAAAATATACACAGGTAATTGACACATAGCATTCACTATTTGATTTGGATCCTGAAATGGACATGTCTAATTGAATCCCAATTTTACCATTCAAGATCAATCCTAGCCGTTGGCTCTAGAAAGCCTTGATTTAGGCCATTGGATCACGCATAGGTTTTCCTACCTGTATTAAAATAGTGTGTCCAGAAACAACTTGAATTAGAAACTTACTACAGTGCTTACACATCATCTTGTATATCTGGCTCAAGTTCGAAGCTCTTGTTTGGCATTTTACTGTTTTACTTGCAGCATTTTACCTTGAATAACCTAAGCCTTCAGATCGTGCATGCCCTTCTGCCTTCATTAACCTTAGCCTCCCGATCGCGCTTGCCTTTCTGCTTTTGTAGGAAAATGGACGATAGTTTAGTCCCATATCGCCCAAAATACGTTGCCATTGCCCTCTATAAGCTTTTCGGTTCGTATGTCTCTCAAGCCATCAGGGGTTGCCTACCCCTTCCTCGACCAAGAATTGATCACTTGGTTTCCGTTCAACTTTCCCTATGGCTTGATTTCATACTGTTCTGTTCCCTTTAGCTTTCCCTGTAGGCTGATTTCACACTGTTCTTTTTCGTTCGGCATTCCCTACTACCTTCTTCCATACGATATATGCATAAAGATTTCTTGATGAGTAGTATATACTATACATAATGTAAAAATTAACAATATCAATTATAATATCTGAAAATCTAGCTTATTAGAATAGATGCCTATATGTCAACATCATTATTATTGAAGGATCTTACCTTAATGTCGATGATGTTTACAGCTTTGTGATTAGCATCCAACCCTTAACACTATCAAATCCCACCTATGTTATTGTATTAAGTATCATTTTTAGTAATTATTAAATCAAAATTTTAATATAAAAATTGAGAAGAAAACTAAATCTCAAGTGAGAAATAATAGTAGAACTCTAATTTGACAATTGAGTTGAAGTTCCTCTCTAGTTAAACTAGAATGAAAACTATTTAACTTCTAAAGTACTGCCCAACTTTCCTTTCCAGAACATCAGCTACTTATTCTCCATTGTTCCCCAATGAGCTTCTTGAAAATTCCATAATCCTTTATATCATTCATCACACTAAGTGAGAAAGATAATACAAGAAAATGCTCTTAATATATATATATATATATATATATATATATATATATATATATATATATATATATATATATAAATTAAATTCCCAAACACTAATCTTTTAACTAGATGGACTAAATAAATATTAATATAAATAAATGATCTATTACAAAAATATATATAACCATCCAATCCAAAATAAATACTATACTAATTTTATATAAAAAGATACATTACTTATGATATAAATACTAATAAGTAAAATTTTTATCTATAACATCCAAATTTACATCTCATAATATAATTAATGCATTCCTTATGATATAAATACTAGTAAGACTTTAATGAGTTTAATAAGTAAAAAATGAAATAATAATTTATAAAAATAATGATATAATAAAAAGATTTACTTTTTTCATAATAATTTAAAATTATACAAACAATAAAATGTTATTATATAGAAAAGGTAATAAATTTAACAAAAAATATGAACATATATATGTATATTTTGTTATTTAAATATTTCTTATTTGTTACATTTTGTAACACTTAAAGATAAGTTCATTATTTCTTCATTCCTTTCATTTCTAATACATTTAGACATATCCCAAATTACACTCACTTTAGGTCGTTATTCTGTAAAATCAATGCCAATAATATAGATGTCATATTAGAATATCCACACCATAATAAGCTTTCATCCTCCAATATCATTTATAGTTGAATCATGTTGATATAGATATGATATCCTCACTTCATATCATATAAAATAAAATTATGTAGATATAGTTGGACTAAACTAACCTTATGTCATGTATAGTAGACTCATGTATATTTAAATGGCCTATTCTTGCCCTACATTATATATAATATAATTTTACAGATATAGGTAAGTTATCCTCACCACAGGTTATTCTTTTTTATTATCATGTGAGGTAGAACTTATATGGATATAAATGAATTATCATTGCCTTATATCATGTATATTTATTATATGTGAGGTCATAATATAGTACATGAATATTTGAGGATAATATATTTAAGAAGTATTTCACACATTCTACTTCATTTTCTTATTTGATAATAAAGCATGTCAAATATTTACCTCTAAATCATTTTTATCCGTTAATTTATAGAATTGTTTTATTATATTACATGTCAATGTCCTTGTTATATATTGTTATAAAAGAATAACATATGAATAATATGTCATATAACAATGTATTATAAAAATATGATAACTTAAGAAAATAATTACATAGTTACTAGATTTGTATAAAACATATTATAATATGTTTGATGATGTATAATAGATTTAGATTTTTATCATGGTCTAATTTGGAGTCTATAATATTAGAGATGCTTAATAAATTATTAAGAAATATGAAAAAATACTTTAAATTGAATAGGATTAGATGATATGTATGATATTTTAGAACTATTTAAAGATTAGTATTTCAAAGTTGTAACGTTGATTATTAAGTTGACTAAGTGGTAATATTTTAAGTGTTAAGCATAAAATATTATAAGATGATTTTTATTACATTCCATTACATACATATAAAATAGAGAATTTAAGAAAAACTCTACATGAAGTATTTTAATAGAAAATAATAATTGAAACTTTAAATTACTATCTAAAAAATAAAAGTGACTAAAAGAATGTACCTTTTTTATCATGATGTGGGTGTCGATGGAAATAAGAATTTGTTTGATTATCAACTATTCTGATGGAAGTTCTCTTATATTCGATCATAGTCACTTATAAGGGTTCGGTTGTCGACTCTCATGATGAAATTTCTTGCACATTCGATCATTGTCTCTCATAAAGGAAGTTGGAATCTCTCTAAATAGAATTAGGTGCACACACTTTGCTCACAAATGTTAAAGTATACAAATAAAAGAAATTTAATTCCATCATTTTTTCTCTTCAACATAGTGAATATCCTTATTTATATGGATCTCAATGGTTCATCAATAAATTTTTAAAAAATAAAAAACTAAAATATTAAAAAAACTACAAATTTAAATAAATTAAATATTTTTCCAACTATCCATGCATTTTGGGAGACAATAACGAAAGCAAATAAATAATGGGGCAAGAAGCACAGACAAAGTTGTTAGTCTAATTTTTTGCTAGGCAAAGATCCCGAAGAGCTGAACTAGTTTAGCAAGGACTGGTGGGTTGGTGTAGGTTGATACAAGTCAAGCAAATCAACTAGTGTTCTTGAGTCGATTTGGGTCACATGGGTGTCGGGTTGGCTTATGTTGCGATAATGGGTGTGATGGTGGTAGATCGCAAAAGGCAACAAAATGAACAAAAAAAATTTAATTTTAAGTATTTTTTAAGCAAATTTCAACAAAAGTTTACATCGATAAACTTATGAAACTGGTGTGATGCTAATGGATGTAAGTTTGTGAGCTAATATTAGATGCTCCTACATCATTGATACTTTTCAAAAAGATAACTTGAAAATATGTCATTTTGTAAATAACAAAAAAATGGTTTACTAGTGTATTTATATAATAGTTTTCAGATTTACCTATCATAAATAATGTATAAAAAATGAAATAAAAAAATTTCAATACTTATAATCCCTATTAAAAGATATAAAAAATTATATCATTTTATACAAAAATTATAAATTAATTTACGAGTGTATTTGTATCATAGTTATCAAGTTTATCTACTTAAATCGATGAGTTGATTTCCTTTTCTAATCTTATTATTTTCTTGATTTTCAATAATGTCATATATATCCATTGGTCAACATATATCATATATGTATTATGCTTAGCAAACAACTAAAATCATATTAATTTCTTATAAACACATTAGTTGTTGTCTTGGAATGTACTTATATGGTTTCTTTATTATATCATAAGATCTATAAAAAAATTAGCATTTTGAATTATATTGAACTTTTATAATCTCTCAATTGTATCATCTAATTTCCAAAATTAGCACTCTATTATTCATGTCATTTTTTAAACATGCACTTTGATCACTGGGATCGTATTATACAATGATACCCTCTTTCAACATAATTCATATTTCCCATTAAACACACAATAGTTCCCATAACAATGTACTATATGATTTTTACACTCACTCTCTCTCTTTGTCCTACTAGCTTGTTAATCATTCATATTACTATGATGCTCCCATTGTAAAGTATGAACAACTCATTTTTCCTCTTTCAGACAATATGATCCCTTGAGCATACCATATGTTTCTACTGTTAATCCACCATAATACATCATAACTTATAATGATACACAACATAAAAGTTTGACAATAGTTTCTTCTGTCTCAAGAATTAACTATTTTGTCAATAGCTCTGACTAATCATCCAGTATGATCAACTCAGTCATATTTTATGAGATCTCATCTAGAAATCTTTACATGATCCTTCTAACAAACCTGTCTCATGCTTCAATTAAATCACTATTTCTTTCATACAATATGATTCCAAGCATCATACTTATATGATTCTCACTACTTGACCTTTAACCTGGAGGATCATCTAATACAAACATTATAATTATCTCAATACAATCATATATTTTACCATAATTACATCATAAAAAGTCAATACCCGTATTGCCTTCGTATAATGAACCTGACAACTCAACACATTGCAGAAGTAAAACACTCATATCATCCTTATGTGTTGAACTCGATATCCCAACCTATAACTTAAAATCTTCTCATACTAATACAACTCCAAATTTTGTTTAATATGATTGTCTCATGCCATCTTTCATTATCGCATTTTGATCCTTTATTATTTACGATTTTAAACTAATCATATCATATAATATAGATCAACATACATACAATACACATTAATAACCAATATCCTTTTTCCTTTATCTCTTGAGTTCACTTCAAATCACAATAAATTTATTTCATACTACATCATAGTCAATTTAAAACTAGTTCTTACACAACAAATATTATTATTTTTATTTGAATAAATCAAAGTAAATTTAATAAAAAATAAATTTAAATATTTAAATTCTTCTTAGTTACTTATTTTCCATTGTTATTTCCTTTTTGTAGTCTTTCTTCTTCTCCACTTCTTTTCTATCTCTTCCTTGACCTAAAACAAGGCTTTTTTTCAAAAGTTTCACAACTTCTCCTTCTTTCTTATAATTTTCTCTCAATACCCAAGTGTCTTCTTCACTCTTTCTCCTTTGATAAATGAAAATTGCAGCATAGTAATAATGCCATTCTCAAATTTTTAAATTCTATTGGTCACCTCCTCCTAATGGTTCTTGATGATGCTACCCAGCTCTTTGATAACCTTCACACACTCAAGTTCTCAGTCACCTTCACTCATATAGATTCCAACCCAAATTCTCTTCTATTAGATTTTATTAGTGTGCTAAAGGTCATCATTATTAATTTCATAATGGATTTGATTAAGGAGAAGCATGTAGGTGATTTCATTTAGTGCATGCAAAAAAAAACTAATTCTTTTATTTAATTAATTATGTCACCTCTATTTCAACCAAATAATTATCATTGAAATGCACTTCTACCATTATGCCAAATGTCATAAGAAGCTACTAGAAAACTATAACCATAGAAATTAATATTTTATCATTCCAATATTTTATTATTTATAATTCTATCCTCTTTTAAGCTAATTATAATTATGCTAAAATTCTTAAAATTATAAATCTAGCTTAGCATAATTTACTTTCTATTATTTATGATTCTATTCTCTACAAATTTATTTTAATCAAACACAAAATTTCAAATATATAAATCTATCATAAACAATATCTTAGAAATCATAACGAAGCTTATTACAGAAAGGAAGGCCCTGCTACTTATTGAGAAGCCAAGAGCAAAGAGAAATTCCATCAAGTGAGAAAGAGGAGTAAACAGAAGGGAACTATTAGGAGGGTCTCCATTGGAAGAGAAGAGACTTTGAGAGAGAAAGGGGGAAGCATCAAGTGAAAACAAAAAAGAGAGATATTAAAGCAAATAGAATAAGAGTGAGAAAGATAGAAAAGGAAACATAATAACATGTATACAATAGGAGCATATGAGAGTAACGAAGAGTGTTGACCAAAACAAAAAAATGAAAAAGGAAAAAATAGAGGAGAGAGAGAGAGAGAGAGAGAGAGAGAAGAGAGTGAGTATTATAGCAAAGTTTTGGGAAAAAAGAGAGAATCTGTGAGAAATTTTTGTGGGGAGTGGAGAAAAAGGGAATTTTGTGAAAATATTTGAGAAAAATATTGAGGAGCCAAGCCAAAAGCAAAATAAAAGCAAAAAATAAATATTTGTGATGTTATCATATAAGAGAGAGAAAGGAAGTAAGAGAGATAAATCAATTACCTGGATAAAGGGGAGGATTTTGAAAAAAATCCAATAGCAACTAGTCAATCAAGGAAGATAATGAATTAAGCTAGTGAATGCTTCATGAATACAAATCAATTTGTTTGGTGTGACTATTACATCAGAAAATTAGTCACCAATGTTGTGTATCATAGGTGCATTATTATGGTGTATTGGTGGATGTTGTTTTATTACTTTTAGTTTGGATTTATAAAAGATAAAGATTATTGGTTCGCATAGTTGCACATGCATTACATGTATGATATATTACTATTAGTGACATGTTAGCAAAATATATTCGTGTTTAAGTAAATTGTTTCATGGGTGACTATTTGCTTGGATGTAAACCATGTTTGCTAGTCATAGTTGAGATTATC
Source organism: Vanilla planifolia (assembly GCA_023846275.1). NCBI lineage: Eukaryota > Viridiplantae > Streptophyta > Magnoliopsida > Asparagales > Orchidaceae > Vanilla > Vanilla planifolia. Next base: position 168,457 of record JAIUJO010000251.1, on the reverse strand, counting down.
ATGTTTTATTTCACATGTTAGCATTGACATGCTTAAAACTATTATGGGATGTTTCATAAGTTTTAGCATTATGTGAGCTATATATATAAAAAATTGAGACATCATCATTAAAAGAACTATGAAATTATAAGAGAATTATTATGAGATTCCTCACAAAGAAAACCAATCATATGTGCAAATGACTCAAGGGTGTTACTTAGGTCAAACAGGGCCTCTAAAGTGTGCATCCTAAATTTAATATGAGATTCCTTAAAATAGAAATGTAAGTTTCCATGAGAAATTTATTAATGTGCGCTACTCTAATATAATGAGGCTCACTAGAGTGCACTTTTAGTTTGTTTTTTCATCATAAGGTGTTGCTAAGGCTCCATGGAATTTTAAACTTAAGGACAAGAGATCATTGATGACTAAGAAAAAAGATAAATTGATCCTTTGAAATATTAAAATTAATAAAGGGATAGTATTTCATTACATATAGTGAGAGCATTTCTTTACTATGTTTGTTTATGTTATTAATTTTAATATTTTGCAAATATTATAATAATTTACTTGACCTAACATGTGGCATAAGCCAAAGATGTATACTATATAGTTTTTGTTTATAAAGCTAATGTCATGTGCTTTGTTTTTCTTTGGTGTTAATAATTTTAGGTAAAATCTTAAGCACATCATGAGACTTCAGGGGATAAGTAAGAGGTCATGGATTTTTTTGCATTTAATTTGTCTTAGAATTCTTGTGTTAGGAAAGTTTTCTTAATGTATAACACTATTATGAAAAAAAGGATATAAGTCATATTTTAGTGCTTATATTTTATTTATATTGCAATAGTTGTTGTACGAACACAAATTTAAAAATAAAACATATATCTTTTATTTGGTTTTAATTAGAATTCAAAACTAACTCATATGATTGGATTTCAAAAATAATGATTTGACAAGTTGGTAATGCTAATGTGGACCGCCAATACATCATACAAATGCACTTATGATTCACAATATTACTTACCTCTATTTCTATTTGTAGTGGTCACACCAAAGATTTGATCTTAAAATTTATATCAATCTTCTACTTTCCAAGTTATAGCAATTGTTATAATATTTCTCTTAAATTTTAGATCTCTCTCGTGATTCCTTTATTTGGCTATCCCAAATGCTTCAATAGCACCTCCTCTTACCCTCCTTTCTCTAAACTCTAGGACAAAGCAATTTCTATCCTTATCACTTATCAACTCTCGAACTCCCTCTAAATAGTCATGTCTCTCCAAAGAACACCATGCCACTCTTTTACTTAGAATTTGAAAGTTTGTCATTGATTCGAGTCATTAACAAATGGGTTTTTTCTAGTGGTTCTTGGATTAGGTTTTAGGGTAATTAAGAATTTTTAGGAGTTTATGGATTAATTAAATTCTTATTTAAATCAAAATTTAAAAAATTATAATATTCCATATACTTTACAAATAATTAAGTACAAAAGTTAACTAATTAATTTTGTGTGATTCATATTAATGAGCTCTACTTGTTAAACAAACTTCTTCCTTTTTTTTGACATTTAATATTTTTAATAATTTTTTAATCTAAAAATCCTCAATAAACTTATTGTATTAATTTTCTCAATTTATTTTATACTTTTAACTCTATTATTGTCGAGCTTCTTTTTTGTGTTAATTTTATTAATCTTATTCTTTTAAGCACTGGTGTTTAGCAAAATTTCGTAATCTTTTTAGTTCATTTAATATTTTTTTGAATTTTTGAGATTTTTCTAAACTTATAAATATTTCCTTATTAATCCTTCCTTATTAATCCAAAACCAATTTTTTAAATACTTCAAAAATATATAAATTTTAATAATATTATTCCATTAGATTCAAAATAACTCATACATTTTATTTTTCACTTCATATCTCTTTTTTGAGATGTCATACCTCCTTTTTATGATATACGATTATTTGAAAATGTATAAAATAATACTTAAATTTTTTTAAAAAATCTCCAAAAATCCAATTAATTCCCAAAAAATAATTTTTTTTTGGGTTGACACACAACATCACAACAGTTAGGTGTGTAAAAATGCCTGCTAGTGAAGAATTTTAAGGCATCTTTTAAATTAATTTTCATTTTAGTTTTAAATTTGTGTCAAAATGGCTTCTCAAATTTTTTTAATTTCTCATATTAAAAACTTGATCGTTCCTATCATTCATGTTTTCAAAAATATTTTTTTAAAAAAAAATTTATTAAATTTTGCATATAACATGAAAATTTTAATTATTTTTAAAAAAAATTAAAAAAATGAAAAGAATTTTATAATAATTATTATTCTTTTGGAATAGTATTCTTTATTATCATTTTAAAATAATATTTTTTTATTAAATTTAGATTTCAATAACAGTAATATAAAATTTAACTTCAAATATATAAATAAGAAATTTAAATATTTGTTAGCTGGCCAATGGAAAACAAGTTGATGTCCTTGTTTTAATTTAAAATAATTTTCAAAAAACTTCATGACAATATGACTAAAATAACATGAACAATTGAAAACATCAACATATTACATATGCAAACATAAACGATTCTTCAAGCTTGACCTAACAGGAACCTGCTCGACCTGCTCTTAGTCATCCTGGCCTGCCCATAGCTTCACCATTGTCCATCCACTTGCTGTTCCTGAAGCCGCATGCAAATGCGTATACCACCTTGAGGACGATTAAGATCATGATGTTGATAACCGACACCTTCCTCCAGCTATGCCGCAGCGTTGCCAAGAGCATTTACACTTTGAAGAGAAGGCTTCTTTGATGCGGAAGATGAAGTACGAGGAGTTTCCTTTGCCTCTAGCCATTACGACATGGAGGACGGGAATGCAGCAGGAGCTAGGCTCAGGGAGGGGAGAAGAATATGCACCACCAGCCGCGTGAGGACTGATTGTTGCAGCAAGGGGCCAAAAAATACACCATTAACCCATAAAGTTTCTTTAATCATTGAATTCATTTTTTATATTTAATAATTTATTTTGATATATTAAATTTATGTTTAACTATAAATATTAGAGTTCATATGTCTTTTGTGTGATACCTCTTGAATGGGAACGACTTATATAACATTGGAGAGGTTTAGTTAACACGAAGCCATGCAATGTTTCTTCAAAGAAGTATTTTTGGAATGAGATTCATAGGATTTCCCCAACTAATCATATCACACACTTGATAGTGGAGGGAAGATTCGATTCATTCATAGATTGATTGCAATTTGACAAATATTTTGTATCTCAAAATCTCTTTTAACTTGTAACAATTTCTTGATCATATATATGTTTTGTTTCTAATTGATCCATTAGAGAGATTATTATTTAATTCAAATTTAAAAATTATTAATCTAAAAGTCATAACCTCACTTACAAACCATAATCAAAAGAAATGGGTATTCAAACCGTAGAGAAATAAGTGATTATTGTTATAAAATATGAAGTAAAACAAACAATAAGGGAGAGGTAAATTATGCATTTAACGAATTTTTTGATTCAAAAATTAGAAGAATAAATTTTTTGGATGATGTGGTACTAACTTCCATTCAATCATCAATGAAGGCCGAAGCGCAGGCACGATCGGACGGCTGAGGTTAATTAAGGTAAATTGCTGCATGATAACAGAGTAAAATGCCAAGCAGGAGATTTGAAACTGAGTTAGATCTACAATAGGATGTGGAACCACTGCATTACGTTTCTTTTTTAGTTGATTTTTTGACAAATTGTTTTACTATATGTAGGACAACCAATGCACTATCCAATGGCCAAGATCATGGCCACTTAGATCCAATGGCCAGGATTGATCTCAAATGGTAAATTCGAGATTCAATTAGAAATGTCCATTTTAGGCTCCAAATTGAACAGTGACTGCTTTGTGTTTGTTACCTAAGCGGCTAGTTCATTTTAGAACCTTTGAGAGTGGATTTGGAGCTCAAATTAAGCTCTATAAATAGGGAATAATGAAGAACTCCTAGAGGTTACAATTTCTAAGATTTCAAAGCTTTCAAATCACAATATCAAGCAATTCTAAGTGCATATGGTGCTTCCAAAGTCACAAAGTGAATGCTGCAAGAAGGAACCCAAAATTGGAGTTTTTTGCTTCAACTATTTTTCAATCTCTATTGCTCCCTCTTTTTTGTATTGTGGTGCCTCATATTTCTCTTAAAATTGCCTTTTGTTTTGCTAATTTTTTGTATTTCTTTCTTTGGGATAAGGGTATCCTAACAATTATGCAAAGGACTGGGGTTAGAGTTGAGTTCAGAAAAACTCAAGTAGGTTTGGGATTAGCCATAGGTAAAATCCCAAGTATTTTTGAGTTGAACCGTACGAAAAACTTCGCTTGTAATTTGGTGATTTTAGTGTTCTTTTCCCAACACTAGTTGGGGTGGATGTAGGCTTGATTTTGAGTCGAACTACCTTCAAAATCTTTTGTGTACTATTCTTTCTTATTCTTGCTTAAAAGATTTAAGTTTTAATTGAAACCGAAAATCGAAGGAAAATTTTATTTACCATAATTCACCCCCCTTTTGTGGGATTGTCTAAAAGCACAAAAAACTTCAATTGGTATCAGAGAGAGGAAACCCAAATTACGTAACATCACGTAGGAGATCCACTTGTGCTAAGTGAAGGCTTTCTCACATTCTTTGTGGTTTTGTGATTTTTGGTTTTATGGCTTCATCTTTGGTTGATATGGATGCAACCTTGTCTGAAGGTTTTTCTTCAATTCGGCCTCCCTTATTTAGAGGAGAATTTTACTTAAATTGGAAAAACTGTTTTATAATTTTTATTCAATCTATAGATTTAGAATTATGGGAAGTTATGACTAAGCCTCGTGAATTTCCTAGAAATTCTTTTACTAATCTAGTGAAGCCCTTTAATGAACTTAATGTTGGGCATAAAACATTGGCTCAATTGAATACTAGGGCCTTGAACTATCCTCATTGTGGACTTTCTCCTAGTGAATTTACACAAATTATAAATTTGCATATGACATTTGAGGTGTGGGAAAAACTCGAAGTAACTTATGGGGGTACCTCGCATGTGAAAGAGACGATTATCAACATCCTTACCCATGACTATGAGCATTGTAAAATTAATCCTGGTGAGAGTATTAAATGTATGTTTTTGAGATTTAATGACTTAACAAATGGCTTGATAAATCTTGGAAGGGCATTCTCAAATGGAAACTTATTAAGGAAAAATTTGAGAATTCTTCCAAAGGAATATGATCTCCTGGCAACGATTATTAAAGCGGCTAAAGATGTCAACAAACTTTCATTGGATGAACACCTTGGGCTTCTTACTGCCAAAATAGAGATGACTAGGAGACTTATGGAAGAAGCTTCTACAAGCAAATTAAAGCATGAATGGAAGAAGGAAGAACCCATGGCCTTCAAAGCCATCAAATGTGATTCAGATTCCACTTCTACCTCTTCCATGGATTTGGAGGATGAGGTAAGTTTTCATGTTAATGGTTTAGCAATAAATTTGGAAAAAAGAAATGACAAATATTACTTTTTAATTTAAGCCAATTATCTTTAATAAGAATAGTGTTAAATAAGTTATTCCTAAAAGTTTTAGGTAGTTTAGAGATGTAGCTAATGAAAGAAAAAGGGAGGACGAGAAGGAGAAAAAGAGAAAATAAACAGAAGAGGGAAGAAGAAAGTCCCAATTCAAAAGAACAATAAGAAAGAGAAGAAAAAATTGTGTTGGTCATGAGGAAAGTGGTAAGGAAGATAAAAAGGAGACTTATTATTAATATAAGAATCAAGAAGGGGAAGAACATACTAGAAAGATACTACAATGAGTGGAAATAAATAAAATATTGAAATTATTATTTTTATTGAATTTATTCATTTTTATAAAGGAATTAGTGGTTTTATTTTATTGTACAAGTTAAGAATGCTATGATAATTAATTATGGTGGTTTAGAGTTGTCTTATAGTAAAATATAATAGAATTTAGGCCTTATGATTTTTTTGGAGGTGAGTCTACTATATGATTAGACTCAATATACAATATGATTATCAATAATTTGTTTAAGGAGTTAATAAACATATCATACAATTTAGAGAATATAGAATACAATTAGAGTTAAGTTGGTTCAAGAAGAAAATTTTTTGTGTGGTCCAACAATCTCATCATATCATAGTTGGAGCAATCATAATGTACCATGAGCTTTTCATAAAATATGATCTGATAAAGGTCAAAGAGTAAGATGGGATTTTGATAACCATATATAGGGAGTTGAAGGAATCACACAGTTTGATGGAGAGGCCATATAATATAATAAGTGAAGAATTAATAACAACGATTTTGTGAGATGGAAATTGTAGAACACGTTAAGGGAATCATATAGTTGATGTTTTTGTAGTAGAAGAGAAAGTAGAGAGAATACTTTGGGTTATATAATCTTAAGGAATTTTAGGTATTTTCATTATTAAAGATTATATAGTAACTCATGTGCATGCATCTATGACTTTGTAGAAAAACAAAAAAGAAATGGAAAGTGGATTAAGAATCTTCACCTTAAATTTAGGTTGAAAAGTTTGATAATGGTAATATAAATATAATACTAAACTAATCGATAATTTATTTTTAATTTAAGATATCTTATAAGCCATTTTATATTGTGTATTTTGATATATGACATAGTTATCTTGATAAGAAGTATTTGTATTACATTGGCTCATAGTTTTTAAATTTCTGTGGATCTTTTATATGTTTATTTTATGATAAGGCACATACATTAAATCATATTGATATCATGAGAACTTTTTTATATTAGAAATATAATATATAGATTTTATTTAAAGTTATGGCATGATATTTAAAATAAGTTTAGATTAAATAAAATTAAATAAAAAATAATATTGAGTTTTCTTGATACATTATCCTCATGTTATATGAATACATAGTTCCATTGGAATGTGTAGTGTGTTCAAGATAGTTATTGGATATTTGCTCATCACATTATTTAGTGTCATTAACACTTTGTGTTTGGTGGCTTAGGTATTAGTTTAAGACCTTGTATCTAAATGGATAATTTGGATAATATTATAAGTATTTTTTTGGAAAATAAAACTATTATTTTATTGTAATGATTATGGAAGAGATTGTTATAATCCTTTATCCAAACTAGATAAGGTTGTCTTGACAATCAAGTATGTTATCCTTGTAAGTGTCCTATATATAACCCTTAATAACCAACTTCTTGAGGATGTTGGATGCATTAGATTACTTCATTAAATAGCTTACTTAACTTGTCTAATAATTGAACCCAATTATTAATCTCGTTGTTATCAATTGTTTCATTATCAATCATCTTTGTCTCTTTGCAACACATGTACAATAATGTAATCATGTTGCTTGATTTGCATAAGGTTGGAGCATAGTTGTGGTGACTGAGCTTGCCTTTCTTGGGATCACGTGTCACATCCTCTATTTTTTTATTTTTTCTTAATACTTTAATTTTGAAATGTACTTTTTATAAAAAAAATTAAGTAAATACATTATGTTTCAAAACATTTGGTATGCTCTCATGTCCAAAACAATTGAAAAAATACGCCTAACCTTCGAAATCAATTTTATGTGAAGCCAAATATATGAAACAACATAATGATCATATTACAAAAGGCAATTAACATGTCCAATAAAATCAAATAGATGTCTAATTTATTATAAAACATTTGACGCTTAACGAATAAGAAGGGATGATTGAAATGTTTATTTAAGAAAATTTTCGTTTCCAAAAATTAGTAAAAAAAACTTTTCGACCTTAAAATTTTTTTTATTGATTAAATAAAATTTCTCAATAATAAACGAAATACACGCAAGGTTTTTTAGGTGCTTCAACCAAAACCTATGCCTACATTCACCCTTGATCCCCGATCAGGCTTCCACTAACCATTTTCATTTTGCTGAAGCAATAGAGATAAACCAAATACACATCAGTGTTTTAATGAAACCAAAATCAGAGAAATTCAGGTTACTCAAAAAAATTTAATACTTTACAAGTTTTTGTTTACAAAACTCGCTACATCTTTAATTCTTTAAATAAATTAATATTTTAAAATTTAAATGTATTAAATCTAAAATAAGATAAATGAAAAATATAATACAAGAAAATCAAGTAAAAGCAGTTAAAAAACTATTAAAAATAAAAATATTTGTGACAGTTAAAAAATAAATATTTAATTAGACAAAACTTATCGGAACAAGTGTAACCAAGTTTGTTCTCTCTCAATCTTTGCCTATTTTGAATTACTTCAAAAAGGTTATTTTAAATAACTAAAAATAATAATAAATTTATATTTCAACATTTAATAAATCTAAAATATGATAAATTAAAAAATATAATATAACCAAATCAAATAAAATCGAGTGTAACATCATGGTTCATCAAATAAGATATAAATTGAAATGTCTCGTAAGTAATTCAAAAAGCCAAGAAAATGAAACATTTGAAAATATAAAAATAAATATTCAAATGAAAATAGCTCTTTGAGATGATTGTGAATTATCACGAAAAATAAGCATATAGATTTACAAAATATTATTTATTTTTTAAATAAATATAAATTAAAGCTAAGATGAGATAAAATGAAACAATGTAATATAACCAAATAAATGCAAGATAGACCTCACACAAAAGAAGATTATACTTTGATGCTAACATAACAAAATAAAGAAAAAAAATTTGAAGAAAAAAATTAAAATGTATAAGAAAGTTGCGTTCAAAAAAGTTAAGGAGATAGTGTAACATCTGTGATCATCAAATAAGATATGAATTGAAATGTTTCATAAAGCATGCCAAACTATTAAAAATAAATGATTCAAAAACAAATAAATGAAGTTTTAATTAGGTAAAGCTTGTTTAAATGACTCCAATGACTTTTGTTATAAAAGAAGAAAATAATAAATAATAATAACAATAAAACTTTTTAATATTAAGAAAACATATATTAAAGTAGAAAAGAGATAAATCAAACCAGCATAATCTAACCAAATCAAAGTGATGTAATCCTCATACAAGAGGTGACTTAAAGTTATATTGTGATATAACTAAATCAAAACAAACAATTTGAAGAATTAAGATAATTGTATAGGAAAATTACTTTCTAAGATACCAAGGTGATAAGATATGACGTCCTCGATTATCAAGTCATATATAAATGGAAAAATATTTAAAACATGCTAAAATCTTAGAAAAAATATTTAAAAATATAAATTTTTTTTTAAATAAAGAGAGCTCAGTGAGATGAGATTAATAATGTTTTTTTAATCTTAATCAAGCCTTATTTAGTATTACTACAAATTATCAATATAAATAATCACAAATAATAATCTTTTATTATTTAAATATTCAATGAAGATATGTTAATGCAAAGATGATATAAATAAAATTTATTTAACAAAACCAAATCTAAATGATATATATGCCACATGATAGGAAATTTTGAGTTGCATAACAATATAGCCAAATTAATGTTAAACATTTACAGAAATGACATAAATTTTACGAGAAAGTTGTGTTAAATTATACAAATCCAAATATCTTAAAAAGTGAACAAAAATAAGAAAATGAAATATTTTAAAATTCAAGAATGTATATTTAATAAAATTAATCTCGTGTAGACGAGTTCAATAATATTTATTTTCTCTTGGTTAGACTTAGCTTGGAATTATTATAAATTGTAAAGACAAATAAGAGTAAATATGTATTAATGCTAAAAATTTATAAATAGAAATAATAAAATATGACCAAATCAAAGTGATGTTAACTTTACATGAGTGGATAATTTGAGTTTCATAGAAATAAAATGAAATAAAAGTGAAACATTTCAAGAAATCCAAATATGATAAAAATCCAACTATCATAAAAAGTGAACAAAAATCTTAGAAAATAAATATTTTAAAATTAAAAAATGTATATTTAATAAAATAGATATCTTGTAGACGAGTTCAATAATATTTATTTTATCTTGGTCAGACTTAACTTGGAATTACTGTAAATTGTAAGGACAAATAAGAGTAACTATGTATTAATATTAAAAATTTTATAAATAGCAACAATAAAATATGACCAAATTAAAGTGATGTTATGTTTACATGAGTAGATAATTTGAGTTTCATAAAAATATTACTAAATAAAAGTAAAACATTTCAAGAAAAGAGATAAATTACATGTGGAAAGTGTTATTCCAAAATAATAATGAAATAAATTAAGAAAAAAATAATATAATAAATCTAAGTGATATTAAATTTACATGTGTAGAGAATTTAAGTTTCATCATAATATAATAAAATATTTTTTTTATGAAATGAGATAAATTATTACAAAAAAGTTGCATTCAAAATAACTGTGGAGGATGTGTGCATCAACCTCGTAAGAATCAAAATATCTTATAAGAGTGAAAAAACCATGGACAATAAAATATTTACATTTATAAAACTTATTAAACTAGAAAGGTGATGATGTTTGATATGTCTCAATTAGAACTTGTTTGGAATTTTTAAAATATGAATTTAAATAAGTGTAAATAATAACAAATTAGTATTTTAATATTTGATAAATATATAATAAAGCTAAATAAGATAAATTAAAAGAATTTATAAATCTAAATAAAATCTATGTAAATGTCACTCCATAGAAGAGTTAGAGTTTCATAATAATATATCCAAACTAAAGAAAAATCTTTGATCAAATGAGCTAAATTATTTAAAAAAACTTGTATGGTAAAGTTATCCTCCAAGGTCCTAATATTCTCAATGATGGAATCAAGTATGAGTAAAAACATCTTATAAAGTAAGAAAAAAATATAATAAAAAATATATAGAAATATGAAAAATAAATATTTAATTAGATAGAGCATATTGAGACAAATAAACCAACTTCTTTTTTCATCTCATTCAAAACACATTTTATAGAAAATATAAATTACAAAAACAAATAAGCATAAATAATAATAAAGTATCATCTTATAATAAGTAAATATATATTATAATTGAAATGAGTTAAATTAAAATAATGTATCACAACTAATAAAAGTGATTAAAAGGTCACATTGGAGGAGATGTAAAGTTAATAAGTAATATAACCAAATCAAATAAAAAAATTTGTGGAAAAGTGATAGATATTATAGAAAAATTGTGATCCAAGATTCTAAGAAGATCAATACTTTTTGTCGATGAAGATCACACAGTACAACAAGTGACCTTCTCGCCCTTAGTTCTTCCTCTCCCTTCAAACAAGAAATCATACATCAGTTATTATAATCAACACAACTAAGAAAAATCAGCAAAAATATACTATATATGACATCACACACCTATAGTAATGAGAAAAAAATATTTTGAAGCTTCCAATTTTTTGCTTCACTTCTATGTTTTTTGCTCATGTGCCAAATACAATGCACAACATAAAAAAATGAAAAAATTTTTGAGGTTTCGATCACCAATGATATGAAGCTCCATAAATAATTCAAGAGGCACATCCAACTCAACAATATGACTATACAAATAAGAAAAACATAATTAAAAGAATAAAATTTCAAAATAAATAAGAAAAATCAATAACATGCTAGAGAACTTTAATTTTTGTATAATCATTAGAACAACATAACTCTTGCAATACTAAATAGTATTATGAAAAAAAATTCCATTTTGGTTGTTTTAAGATCATTTGAATATCAAGAGTTTGACTTTTATCATAAGATTCCCAAACTTTACATCGCTATTATTTATTATATAACTATATTGTAGACTGATAAAAAATTGTAATGCACATTTACACATTTTAAAATTTTAATAAATTTTATCTATAAAGATGTGTTTATTGATAGATTATTATTTAATAATAATAATATAATAAAAAATAATTATTGTTATCAAAATTTATTTATGATACTCCAATCTTAAATTAAATATATTGCTAAATTTATTTTCATTAAAATATTTTAAAAATTTTAATCCCCTACTAACGCATAGAGCAATCCCAGTGTCGCCATCAAATTCAAAACAATACTCCCTTCTTTTGTTTAATAAATTGTTAATATATAGTAATTATCTTTTGTATTTAAAAATTTTCCATCCTAATACCGCATAAGCTCCTTAGCTTGGTTCTTCTGAGCTTCCCTTAGACTAGGGTTTTGTTAATTGATCTATAGAACTGGCGACGGTGGCAAACCTCCTCTTACTGGATTCCTTCTCTTCATCTGGAAAGTAAACCGATATGCTGAGCCTTCCTCTGCTTCAATCCAGGATGAAGCTTAACCAAGAAGAATACGAGGCAGAGCTTCTCCTTATCTACAACCACTTCGAATCGTCCTTACTTCTCTTCCTTTAAGTAATCCGCGCTCAGTTCGTCATCAGACCAGGTGGTCTTGAAGGATCTCGGTGACCTCACATTGTTCCTGGCACACATGGCCCCATACTATCCCCGACGCCCCACTGAATTTCCTACTTAGTCTCTCATCTCCTTCATTCCAAAGTTCGGACCCTCCCGGCTTTCCTTCGTTCCAATCTAGCACAAGTTATCATCCTCCTTGTCAATCAGAAGGTTCGTTATTTTATTTTATTTTTATTTTTGGACGAATCTATTATAGTGTTCGATACAGTTCAATTTGTATAGCCACAATTATTCAACATTTTTATGTTTAGCTTTTTAATTGGTGGAAATATCTTTTGTTTGTGCTGGTTAAAGTTATATTTTTAAATGGGCGTTGGAGAAATTGGGAAACTTCCATTTCATTGAGCTTTAAGAGAAGATTATAATTGTTGATAAGTTGTTAGACTTGATTAGGCCGTTCTAATTGTTGATCAAGGTAAACGTTTGATTTTCTTCTGCAAAGAACAAAAGAGGCATTTTTCCCATGATTTCTTAAATATGGAATCTTAACTATTTCTTGTGAGGCTATATATTTCTTTTACTAGATTCTTATATTGAAAAGGCTTAGGCTGCAAACACTAAATTCATATTCCATTATTATAATTACAAGAATAGTCCTTTAGCACATCAAGTGAGGTTAGATACATTGATTCTAAGATGCTATTGTTTCTATTCATTAATTGCTTTTTTTCTGGATCCAAAGTTGTTAAAGCCATTTCTAATAATCAATAGTCATTTTTTTGTTTTATATTTTTCACTTTTTCATAGGAAAGATTTTAGAAATCTACTTCCCTTATAGAATCACAAAGTGAACTTCTTAATATAACCAAACCATCTAGATTTATTTTCTTTAGAATTGTCTTTAATTGATAGAATGCCAACTTTCTCCTTTATAGTAAGTTACTCCTAAAACTTAAAAGCATTATCTCTTATAGTAATTATTCTATTTGTGTGTTTGTACTCACATATTGACATTTGATACCATGTAATCTTATAAATTTGCCTTTATTCTTGAGTGTGATTTTTTTATCACACAACACTCAGAAGTATGTTTTATTTTCATTTTATTTGTTCAATGCTTGGATCATATTAGTGACATTTTTTGTTAATTTTTTTTATCATTTTGAAGTATAGGTTCAAAATAAGTAAATTTTGTATTGTTTCTTTTGTTTTTGATAACTATTACAATTAATATGTTTTTGGATTACTTGTCTAAATATTAATTCCATATATTTATTATAAGAACTAAAAATGCGTTACCATTTAAACTTCAGAGTCATTGTTCATCGACTCAGTTTTGTTTTATCTATTTGCTTAGTCTCAATTTTTCTTTATCTTTTTGCATAGTCTTATCAATTAGTGTTAAATGATTAGCAAAAATGCATATTAAAGGTTTATCTTGAATTTTATAATTACATCAATAATTAGTGTAAAATTGAAGCCATCTTTCACTGCTTATGCTGTCAGAAAGTTTGATGAAAGAAGAAGTGCAAAAGTACTTATGAAGCATTATCTTTTTATGTGCAAAAATGGGAGTTGTGAGAAATTTTTAAAATGTTTTCGATGCTTTTGGTGCACAGGTAGAAAACATTTTTGAAATTAGGTTTACGAACACATCCAAGGACTTAAAGCATAGCCATAATGAAGTTCGTTGCAATTAAGAAATCTTTAATATGTTCTCCTTAGGCATGAGAAATTATTTTTTAATATATGCAATTTTAAATTTTTTATTCTTTTCTAATACCTTATCAAAATAATGCTTCCTTATACACTCATTATTGATTTGTTATACATGTTTTTCATAATTTCAATATGTCCAACGCTAGCTTCTTTTTTCCTTTTTTAATGCATTTTCGAGCATGTTAGGGAAATATTATGATAAATAATTAATTTGAGTTCATGATGATTCTCTTGTAGAATTAAGAAAATGTTTTTTGTTCCTTGAAGTAATAATAAGAAACTATTGCAGTCATTTTATGTTCTTCGTTAAGCTCTTTAATCTCATAATAAACATTCATTATATTATCTTTCATAGACTTATCCAAAATTATACTAACTCATTTCTATTTCAATTCCTACACTAGTATTGAAGTTTGAATCCTAAAATTGGTAATACCTTGGTTTTCTGAGAATGTGCTTAGTTTGTTGAACAATAACGATTATCTTCTTATGAATCATGATGTTAATTAACTTAGTCAAATTTATGATTTAATTCTAGCTTCTTGAAATTATTTCTTTATACGTATCCATGCATGATGTTGCAGGAATCCTTACTTTTTTTCAATTAACTCATTGTTGATCTAACAATTTTTGGTAATCTATTAGTATATTTAGACAATATAACACATTGCTTTTTAGAACTCCTAAGCATTAGATTTAACACAATTTTGGACATACATTGCCATGGGTTAGCTACCTTGAGGATAATGGAGAGGGACAAGACATAGAAATAGATGGTTGGGAGGCATCCAGGATAAATGGAAAGATACACCATAGAGTTGTCTAGAGGTCAACCGAAAGAATTGGGAAGGAGAGATGGATAAGTGGGTTTTTAATTATATACTATAAGCTAAGAGAAATGGCCTATGTGAAATATTTACCAACTTCAAATGCCTAGATGAAAGCTATAAAAGTTTATGGGCTTAAACCAAATGATCTTAAAACAACCAAAATGGAATTTTTTTCATAATACTATTTAGTATTGCAAGAGTTATGTTGTTCTAATGATTATACAAAAATTAAAGTTCTCTAGCATTTTATTGATTTTTCTTATTTATTTTGAAAGTTTATTCTTTTAATTATGTTTTTCTTATTTGTATAGTCATATTGTTGAGTTGGATGTGCCTCTTGAATTATTTATGGACCTTCATATCATTGGTGATCGAAACCTCAAAAAATTTGCATTTTTTTATGTTGTGCACTGTATTTGGCACATGAGCAAAAAACATAGAAGTGAAGCAAAAAATTGGAAGCTTCAAAATATTTTTTTCTCATTACTATAGGTGTGTGATGTCATATATAGTATATTTTTGCAGATTTTTCTTAGTTTTGTTGATTATAATAACTGATGTATGATTTCTTGTTTGAAGGGAGAGGAAGAACTAAGGGCGAGGAGGTCACTTGTTGTACTGTGTGATCTTCATCGACAAAAAGTATTGATCGAACTGCTAATGTTATTTGCTATACATGCTTTCACAGTTCTTGAAGGTTGATATTTTCCTTATCTCTACAATTGGTTATTCCCATTAGTTATCTTATTATGCCTTTTTTATTGCTTCTTTATGGTGAACACATGGTCCTTGTAATGAGCTATCATATTCATTGT
Source organism: Vanilla planifolia (assembly GCA_023846275.1). NCBI lineage: Eukaryota > Viridiplantae > Streptophyta > Magnoliopsida > Asparagales > Orchidaceae > Vanilla > Vanilla planifolia. The sequence continues at coordinate 152,722 of JAIUJO010000251.1, read as the reverse complement.
AATGTGCTATCTTACTTGAAAATATTTTAAGTTTTGGTGTTTTAGTTAAATGCTTAAGCATAATGTAAAAGAATTAAATAGAAGAATCCAATCTCCATGAGTGAGTTTCATGTTTAAAGGAGAGAGAGTAAATGACAAGTCAAAACTTAACAAGATGAAACAAACTTTTTTCCCAAAGTGAATGGTATGATCAAAGGGGAAATACTTAGTACTTAGAAGTTATAAATAAGATTTTCACTTTGCAACAAGATAAGATGAAAAGGAAAAGTTATCAACCTCCATACAATGGGTTAGTGATGAAATTAGGAAGGAAAGGAAGAATTGTTTTTGCCATTTGTAGCCTTCACATAATGGAACAATAATGAAGGAAATAAAAAGAGAAAGTAAGATTTATGCTTCTCAAAGCATGCTTACTATGGAATGGTGATGAAGATCCATGTAATAAAAAGTTCACATAGATGTCTAACTCCATCAAAATTGATTCAAATGACACAAACCAAAGCAAGTTGAAATGGTTATTTCAAGTAATGAAAAGGCACTTGCATTTTATTACTTGAGCATCACTCAAAAAACCATTTAATATAAAGAAATGATTAGGACTAATTATGCTAATAACTTTTATTGGCCTATTATCATGGGTTATTAACATATGAAATATAACTATCTAAATAAACATCAACATAACTTGTCAACTAGCTCTATAATATCTAAATATTGATCTCTCGTTAAACATTTCATGTTTTGAGTTATTGTGGCACACTGGAGGATTTGTTGAAGTAGGCTTGGGCTTAATATCAGTGCAAGACTAGGCTTTCAGATGATATATAGTCTGACTAAAAAAGTTCAAGGCCTAAGTTTTAGGTACACTCACATAGGTTTGACTTATATTTTCTTAAGAGAATTTCATATCTCGAATGGTGATCCATACTCAATAAGGTTAGGTCAAGAAACTTAACAATAAATGGATTTGCCATGAGGTTTTCATGTCTTAAGAGAATATGAATTATTGAATGATCATCACTAACATTGACTTGTAAGGATGAAATATATTCAACTACAAACTAGATGTAATTAACTTAAATAGTTGATTTGTAAATGTTATGTGAGATAGTTATGTTGATTTTCTAGCGAAAGAAATAAAAAACCAAGTAATTTGGAATTTGATAGAAGACATCAAATAACTTTTGATTAATGAATTAGCTCAAGAGATGACTACTTTTAAGATAAAATTTTTTTAGTTAGCCCTCAAATAAGTCTATACTTTTAAAGTACAATTTTATTAGTTCTTAAGATTTCTAAATATTATAATTAAACAAAGAGAGTTGACTTCGTTTAAGTTAACAAAATCTTGAGAATGTAAAATCATGATGCTAAGTATGAAATTTTGTTCATAACTTTAGTGAAAGCCAAATAATACCTTTGATAGTTAGCACAAGAAGAAAAGTGTTTAACTTTTAGCATATATAGATCCTTTTTATGTGATCCTTACTCTTTGATTGTTGGAGCTAAATATCTTCCTATTTATGAAGTTGATAGACATTTGGTCCTAGAATATCCTTGATCAAGTATAATTCTTTCTAGTTTGGAGCAAGCTTATGGAGGCTTTATTAGTGTTGAGAGCTCTTATATTATCTAAGACTTATATTGTCTAAGAATGAAATCTTTGATCTTGAAAGGACAATTCTCTATTATGTAATATTTTTCATGTTTTATTTTATATTTAGTTTCTTTACATGGTCATTAAGACACTTTTCTTGATTAGGTCCAACTTTTGATGTGCTAGTTTCAAGTTCAAGCTTTTAAACTTGTTAAGTGATTGACCTTGATAGTAATTATAGCTTTGAATCTTTAGAAAAACTTGACATGTTACAGAATGTGTAGTTCAATACGCTCACAATATGTCAAGGAGGTCACCTACCTAACCCCAACTTTTTTATCATCAAGACGAGGCTTTAGAATTTTGAAGATGTTGTTATTCATTACTTTGGCTTGTCCATCTATGTGAGGATGAGAAGTTGAGGCATACTTAAAAAAACAACCATACATTTTTCATAAATCTGGAAATTTTTTAGATTGGAACATTATTGTGTCATTTGTAACAAATTGCTATGGAAATATTAAACCTATTATAAACATTTGTCTAAAGAAAACTTTAAATCTTATTAATAGTCTTGCCAATAACAGGCTTCACTTTGATCCATTTTTAAAGGTTGTTAACCACCATGACAAGTAACCTCCTTCCATTTCTAGCTATTGGAAATAAAAATGGAAATTCATACCATAGTCTAACAAGAACCAATAAATAATTATTTCTTCCATCTTTGTGAATAATTAGTATGAAAAGGGGAGCATGAACTTGACACCCTTTGCACCTTTTGGTAAATATGGTAAATAAAGTAATATTTTTTTCATTATTGGTCAAACAAATCCTTGATACATAATTTTCATGGCAAGTTTATAGCTAGAGGCACGTCCATTACACTCTCTTGTGTCGATCAACTTGATCATATCTTTAACTTCTAAAGGATGGTGTGATGGCCTTACTTTCTTAAACATTTTCTCCTCTTCTTTGTTCACTAGGGCTTAATTCTTATTATTAATTATTTATTTCTACCAAAGATAATTATTTATATATATATGACTAAAAATTATTTTGCTGATCAAATGATGAGTTTACAATTAAAAAGATACATAAGCACTCAAATTTCTTTAAAAACTCTTTTTCTCACCACTTTTCATCCATACTATTCGGGACCAATGGTGTCCTCAATATATACATAAGAAAATATTAAATATCCTTTCTAGAAAATATTGAATAACAAGAGGCAAGTCTACCATATACTTATTATGTCAAAAATAATAACTTCAAGCCAAAATTCCATGTTATCTAAAAATATTATAATTAATCTTTTAATTGATATAACTTTAATGATTCATGTTAATGTAACATTCATAGAAGCTAAGAATGTGTAAGATATCATCAAAAGACTCTTCATATAAATCAATAAAAAATATTCATATAATCATAACAATTAGTACAATAAAAAATATCATGTTATGAGAAAGTAAGCAATGCAAGTGCATGAGACTTGATAATAACAATTAAGAATGAGAGAAAACCATCAATTTATGAGGACATCATGCTTCAAATAAACTATAAGAATGTTATAAAGTATCACATTATTATATCAAGTATGACAATAAAATTGTCTTGTTATTAAAATGTCCAATACAATTTATTCTAGATTTTGTGATCTTTTTTAATGGGCTTATTACATCCTAACTATCCATTTAATTGTAAACTTGATTATAATGAAAACTATATTTATCATGTCTTTTAAGCTTACAAGTGAAAATCAGTATATACAACTAAGATACACCAAGAATGATAACTAGTATGAGGGGTTTTCCTTACTCAATTGTTACAAATAATATTAACACATGGTGCTTAACTAAATGGTTTTGCATTATCTTGTTGTCACAAATTATTAATAGTGCCCAATCAAAGATTTTGTCTGACCTGATTGTCACAAATATCAATGCACTAATTAAAGAGTTTTGCTTTACTTGATTGTCGCAAATATCTCATTCATCTTATTAAAATAATATCAATTAATTGGTATCATTGCTTGATTTTGATGTCAGTTGCACTTGGTTATAATCAAAACTTTGATTTTATTTTCAATTTTCAATACATGAAACTAAGAAGTATAATAATATAACCATTCTTATTAAAGTGTTATAGATATTTTTAATATAATTTCATTAATTTTGTCTAGCTTGTTCTACAACATTATTGATTACAAAATATCTCATATTCATTAACGTATGTCCAACATCATATATGCATCATCACAAATCATTATCATGTGCTTATGACATCTTGTGTATATTAGTTTATGTTATATTCATATCTTTTGTTCATCATGTACTTAGTTCCAGCAGAACTCTTTATACTTATTTAGAGTTTGTCATCATTGACATTGATTTACTCAAATAATATCATCTAATGGCATCATGATTCTTCAACATAAGCTTTGTTCCATAAAATTTGTGCATGAAACCAAATTATGAAACTAAGTATCACAAATATGACTAAAATATTGGTAAAAAGAATTTTATTAAACTTATTAGTAAACTTTATTTGTCACTTATCTTAAGAGACACAATTTTGATTGATCAACTTGGTGTCAAATTAAGCATTGGTCAATTTGGGTTGGTTGGTCATTTGGGTTAACTTGAGTAGTAAGTTAATTTTATATGCTAATGTAGGCTTTGGGTCACAAGTGACACCTACATTCTAGAATATTTAGTAGTTAGCTAAGACTTGATTTTGGGATAATTTATTCATATCAACATTATAAGAACCACCTTAGTTGAATTCACCAAAATTATTAATAATATTATCATGATGTTTTTCTTCCAAACACTTTCTTTCCTCCCTAATCATCATCTCCCTCATCTTCATTTGCCATGAAAAAATATGTTTTGGATTTACTTAAATTTTTTAATGATATGCTCTTCTCATTAGCATTAGCTTTGTGGAACCTGCCATAGCTCCTAAGTGTCCTCTCATGGGCACTCTCCCTTTCTCAAATTTCTTTCTCTCTGTCTCTCTTGTCTTTTTTATTGAAAATAATCACAACTTTGTTCTCTCTCCTCAAGATCCTCCTCTATCTATTTATAAGAGAGTTTATGCAAGAAAATGGTTAGCCAAGCTTGTCCTTATTATTATTATTATTACCAATATTATTATTACTATTATTTCTCCTTGGTAGTAGCACTACAAAAAGCTTTAAGGCATCGTAGTGATGGGTAATTAGCTCATCATTTTAGATTAGACCATGTGTAATGGATGGGCCCTTATGAAGTCATCCAAGAGGGAGTGTGACATGTTAAATTTATGATTAAGGATGTTTGGAAAAGTTTTAGAAGATTGCATTCTTATTTCTTCACTTAGTGAAATGCTCAATATTATATGCTCTCAAATTATTTCATCTAAGAATTATGGTTTCAAAATAATATAATTTTTTTATAATATGTGAAACTTATCTAGGGTTGTCTTAGTTACTAAGATTTTTTAAAACGTAACTGTTAGCTTAATGTAAAATTTTAAATGTCATAGGTGAACACATTTGTGTATGTCTTAAGATAGGATTTTTGATAATATTGTTAATCAAATAAAATATATTATTGGATGTATCACTTGACATTTTTTCAGATCTTACTTTATAAGGTTTAAAATTCCAAACTTTAGATAAGTGTCATAGGGATTTATCAGTAAGAAAGCCTTTTAGGTCAAAGAACTAAGGGATTAGTAACTCAATTCTCAACTTCTTAAGATGAGAAAAGTCTTCGCTAGAATCTCTATAATTGGCTAGTAGATCCACTTCTTGATTTTGTTCTTAATGAATAAAAAAATAGATCTATAGTATCATACTTTTGAAAAGAGGCCAAGTTAGTATTCATAGGATTTTAGTGTAAATCTTTACTTTTTAATAAGATACTACTTATTAGATAGTTGGGAACTACTAAAGATTTTTAAGTGCTTCATTTGTAGCCCTCAAGCAAACTAGCGACTTGAAATCAAGGCTTCATGCTTAGCCTGTTTGTTGGTGATAATGAAAATAGTTATGATAACACCTTTAAGCTTTACTTGCTAAGAGCTAAGAAGGATTGAACTAATGCTTCAAGACTCACACATGAAAGCTCCATAAAAAAGGGTTGTTAAAAGTTTATAAAGGTCTTATGTTTTGAATCAAAAGAGTTTCTCTCCATTAGAAAACCTTTAAGAACTTGAGATTTCATAAATGAAAAGGAAATGAAGTTAAGTTCAAACTCGTTATGCTTAATTACCCACTTTTGCAACCTATTTATATCATCTATTGGTTGAAGGATGTGCCTCATAGGTTTATTGGTTGTCACATCTATGATGTGAATGTTTGTATAACTGACAGGTTAACATAATTAAAGCTAGCATCAGATGGTCTATAAGAGAGTATCTTAGCTCTACATCTTTCTGAGTCAGAGTAACATAATAGATTAGTTGTTGAAATCAATTATTTTCTTTAATTAAAGCAGAGTTAATTATAAAGCTTGAAGCAATTAGATATATACATAAAGACTCCTTAAGGACTAGATTGCTCAAGATTGGAGGCTGAGATAAGTAACAATTAAGCTCTAGAAAAGCCTTTTAACAATCTTCGATTTACTATTGTCTAAACGTATTGTAGAATACCTTGATGAATTGTTGAAGTTTCTCCCCATGCTTGAAAATAAAAATGGTGAACCTAATAATTTTTTTAACTAGATATTGAGCATCTCGATGAGCTTTTTAGGAAGACATGTTTATCAAATCCGTTACCAAGTCTAGATTTACTTAGATTTCTTTTTTTGAGACCATGAAGTTAAGAAACTTTCTCAATAAATTGCTAAAATTATTTTCAAAATATTTAGTCCCATGGTACACTTTTTACATACCTTTAAAGATCTAATTTTTATTAAAGATTGTTTACATAATGTTCTAAATTTTAGCATCTCTAACTTTAGAAGATAAAAGAAATCCTCATTTAAAAAATAGCTCTAGCATTATTTAAATCAAATGACATTCGTCAAAATGTCACAAAGTAATTATAGCTCATGTCATTTCTTTCTCTATCTTTTGATTTTGAAAACACATTTTTTTAAATAAAAAACCATTAGTATGATAATTTTTAAAAATCATAGTGAAACTAATATAAATTTTTATATTTTGAAAATTATAACAAAATCAATATAAAAATTTAACATTCTTTCAAAAGGTAAGTTCTTAAATCACTACAAAAATACAAAAACTATCAACTTAATAGAAACATAACAAACTACTAAATAAGATAGAGGATGATCTATCGTTCCCTTTGATTGTAATATCCATAATGTGGGGCAATTATTTGAATAATATTTTGATATTTTAAATTATCATGTGCTTAAATTAATAAAAAAAATCATAATCAAGGTTTGATTTATGATCTTAAGAAGAGAAGATTTATAATATCCAAAATATAAAGAAAATTGAATTATTGTTACTTTTAATTATTTAGAATTTTAAAGAATTTTTGAAAACTTTAAAGTAACATTTCATATTATTGAAAAGTTGTATACCACAAAAGGAGCAACCCCTAAATCGAAAGAGACAAACTAAGAAATAAAATGAATAAATTATTTGAATATAATAATAATATGTTGAAATTTTTTTTTTGAGTATTTAAATAAAAGATCAAAGATTTATAAGGATTAACTTATAAGCTTGAAAATGTTTTTAAAATAATTAAAAATATTACATAAACTCACAAAATTATGAAATTTTACTAAGGCATAGAACTTACAAGTATAAGCATAGTAAAAATTTTGTCTAAAAAAGTAGGCATGATAGTCATTGAACCAAAAGTTAATGAGGATATAAAAATATTTTAGGTTTGGTTAAATTATTAAAATATATTAAATACCATTAAAATATATGAAATTTGGAAAACAGGTGGAGTTGGTCAAGAACAATCATACAAAATTAACCACTAAACTTTCGAAGTTCAATTCATTAAAAAAAGTAACAAATCTTAGAATTTCCTAATTTTGATTAAATCTTATTTTTAAATTTTCCAAACCTTATTGTACTAACAAAATTGACATGACAATAACCTAATTTTTTGCAAAACTATTAAATTCCAAGCGATATGAAGGCAAAACATCACTAAACTGAAGGGGTCTAATTGTTGAAGGGAAATGAAGCATAGATATTTAGTATGAGAGGATGAGCACGGATGATGAGGGTGCTTTGAATAAAATTAAAACATTTTGATCATGGTTGACAGCTTAAAGAGGAGAGAAGGGAGAGAAGTAGTGTTTTTAAATTATTGGAAAGAGTTTAACTAGTCAAGTAAGGGAATTGAGAAATAATCTTGGAAATTGGGAAAGATATAATGTAGTAAGTGTAAAATACTTAAAATGAAGGAAATATGGATCATATAAAGGCACATAATTCGATATCTATTTTAAAGGGAGACCTTTACAAGAGGAGTTGAGATAGCAAGCTTATACATCTATATATACTTAGCATTATATAATGCTTAGCAAGTATAATAAGCAATGAATTGAAATCTATCAAATTCAAAGATGATTGACATTCATGCTTGTATTTCTTGTGTTTGCTTATATTTTACTAAGCATCATATGATCATGATTTTATTATAGATGTTTAAAACATGTTACAATAATATGTATGATGATAATGGCCAATAGAAAAATATGAAAAAAAACGCAATGATTATTCTGAATATATTTAGAAAAGAGAAAAAAGGAAAAGAAATTAATAACAAAGGTTGCTAAAAGGTAAGGTATGATTCTATAAGTTCAATGATGTTAGTTTTCAAAAGTGATGTTTATCATATAAATAGCTTAAATTATGATACAAAACTAATTTATTGTTGATTCAATTTGGATGGGATAAACAATATTATATGATTTTAAATATTGCTTGTGAATTCAAGTATACAAATAGAACATGTGGTAGATATACTCGAAATTATATGATTAGAAATAATCAAAGCGATAAAAATGTTATTGCCAGGAGTGTTTGGTTGTATGATTTGAACATGTTAATTTTGGATCAATTAATTCGTTAAGAGAGAAGAGTTATCATAATTCTCTCATCCAATGGTGGAAGAGGAAGACCAAAAAGAGGCAAGAACAAATTAATATAAGGGACTTGACATTTTTGAACCTTAATATCTCATCAATATGGTGCAATGGTGTCATAGAATTCATGTAATGGTCTTGGATAAATGGGATTGTAATGCAATGCACACTCAAAGGTTTGGGGTGCTGTCTAGTTGCAATCTTTGGGCTTTTATGTCCAAGGCCAAACTATGAGGACTTATGAAATGTGTTTGAAATTCAGAGTAAAGAAATGCTAATGCAAATTTGGTAATAAAAATGAGAACTAAAAATGTATGCAATAAATTTTGAAAGACATGTGTTTTATACCTAATTACAACTACGACATATGTAAGTTATAATTTTGATGAGGCATGACGACCAGTTTAAAATAATAACTCAAATAATTGAAACCTTCTCAATTGCAAATCAGACAAATTAACCAAGTTCTGGATAGGCAACTATCCTTTGTCTAACAATTTGTTGGTAGATTCCAAGAGAAATTAGTTGCTAAAATTAACTTTAAGCATGCTATTAAACTCATGCAAGCAAATTTAAATATAAGAGGAAATCTGAATTTAAATTTTTGTGGTGCAATGAAGACAAAAGTGACAGCACAATGAACAAATATTGATTGAAACTATATTTTTATAGCAACTTTTATAGGACCAACAAAACTAATATGAGAAAGATGTAAATCATGTTGTTCTTACTTTAACAGTTATATAAATACACAAAGAAATAGCAAGAAAGAAGTGTTAAAGCTAGTACAACAAACATGACTGATAAGATATGTCACGGGAAAGACTTGAGAGGTCCTTCTATACGTACACATGAAGCGACCAGCACCTCTGGTTCTTTAATCTCTGGTAATCTTGGGCTCAAAAACAATGATTTCTTCTCTAAAAATGTCATTAAAAACAATATTAAAAAGAGAAACCTTTCATAATGGGATTTGGCCCTTATGAAGTTTTATATTGTGTCATTTCGTCTAGTCAATTGTTTTTCTGTGTGCCTGTGTCTATAGACAATTAATACATCTTATACATGCATTAATTTTTTGTTAGAAATTTTTTTGACCAATGGATGCATTTTTTTTCATTTATGCATGTTTGTATATAATGTGTTTTGTTCTCATATAACCATGTTTGTATGTACATTATGTAATTTCTGAACGCATTTTCTTTTTGTACATATCACTATACTTATAATCCAAGACATATATTAGACATTGTCTATGCATGTATAGAAATAACTATTGTGGAGTGAATATTTTTACGGGCATTTCTCCCTTTGTGCACATAGAATTTTACATGCATTACTTTATTTGTGCATATGCAGTTAGGAGGAAAGCATCTATATGTGCATTAAGCATCAATAGATAAATCTAGTTTGCCTAAGTTGTTTTTGAATTTGTTGGAATTGAACATGCCCACAATTAGTGATGCTACTCATATGGTTTGAACATTCCCAACCATACAAACTAATCATGTATTGGTTTCAACAATAGACATCTCTTCATAATACCGAGTGACTAAGGCCTACATAACAAAATAATAAACATTTTTCTTTTCAAATGCATTAAAAATACAAAATATGACCAAATATGTAGAAAAAAATAACACCACATTTTTTAATATATAATGGATTAGTATTAAAAGTTGTGGGATTTTGTTGCAATGAATTGAATTTTGTTGTTGTTATAAAAAGCGTGTAACATATTCTAACTTTCATTTACAATTTCTCATCTATGCAATGATAATGCTTTTGTAGAATGTGCATTTTTGTGTACAGAATTGAAGGAAATTTTTTAAATTACTCAAATTAGCTTTGTTTTTGTCAACATTTTTTATATTTATATATATGCAAAAAAAGCAAAAATAGTAGATGAGAAAACATGAATTTGGAGTTTACATTATAATTGAGTTGTAAGATATACTTGAATTTTTTAGTTGGTTTAAGCATAATCTAGTTGTGCCTGCTTAAGATGGTTCATCCAATATGCTTTGGATTCAGCTAAATTTTCATTGTTTGGATGAGGCAATGAATTAGATTCATGCACTCGACTGGTGAAACAACAAGCTTTGTTAATATCTGTAAGATTGCGTAGCGCACTTTAGGTTTTATTATATTAGAGGTGGTTTATACTTTCTGGGTGATGGTAATAGTAATGATAAAAGAAAAAAACACTAAAATGTGAAAAACTTTTACTTCAAAAATAGTTTTGGATTAGAATATGATCAACCTAATAAATGTTAATGAGAAAGGACCGTGCAATTTAAAAAATATTTATAGAATAACCACAAAATTTTATATGAACACACGAATACACCTATTTGGTTGTCTATTCTAATTATATGAAACACAAAGTAAACAATTTTAATGTAACCTACTAATAAAACAATTTTTTTTAAATGGTTGCAATTTATATGTGACTAGAACTATGCATTATATGGAGAGAGAACAATGAATACAGATAATTAAGGTTACACACTTATAAAATATCAATTGTATTGCATGTAAAACATTCAATTATTTATAAGTATAAAATCATTAACTTTAGCATACAAATATGAATAATAGTTTACTTTTAATTACAAAAAAATGCAATAAAAATTTTATGCATAAGTGTGAATATTATGCATAAAGATTATAATCTATAAAGATTAGAGCAAAGTGAATGGCAATTTTTTCTTTAAGAATGTTTGAATGACATCAACCATCATGCATCATTTCTATTTTCCATGAAACACAAATTATTTTGATGCTTGTCAATCATGCACCCTTTTTTAGGGTTAGGAAGAGTGTTAGACACTTGTTAAAAGAATACGCAATACATCCAAGAATTTTGTGGAGGATATGAGATTGTGCTTTTTGCAAATTTAGATTAGTGATGCAACATGGCACTGCTAATATTTGGTCTTAAAGGCCATGTTTGAGAGTTTGACAAGGATACAATACCTTCGTTAAGAGTGTTTGTACTTCATGGAATTTTCCATTTGTTGAGATCTATTTGAATCCTCTTCTAAACTAATTAGATTGTTGAAATGTGTAGGAAAGCATTAGAAAGGCTTTTGAATTAAAATTTGAGTATAAAAATGCAATTTTAGTGGTAATGATGTTTAAAGATTATGGTGGTAATGTTGGAAAAATTTATTGCTACTTGGATATGCTTCAAGTATATTGGATTTATTATAATTGTTGGGACATAACTTGAGGCACCATCTTTTGGAGTTCATGCCATTCATTTAAGTTGCAGAAGTTTGCCTGATGTTCTTTCTAGTAAGGCTTTGTTAGGATTGATAAGCAAATTAATATTGTTAGTGTTTGACTAGTTATGCTACATGATGCCCATGCTTGGTAATAAAGAAGTTATTGTTGATAAAGGGTGCAATAATTGAATATTAGAATGGGATTGTTTTAACAAGAAAGAGAGCTAAAATGATGTTAGGGTCAGGGCAATAAAACTTTTGATTTTTTTGGTAAAGCTTTGCCTTTGCCAGGTGCTTTAAATAATCATTTGATTTTGGATAGGTCGACTATTTTCTTAATTGATATATTGATTACGATCTTGAACCAAACAGTGCAAAGTGATATAATTTTGTTCTCTAGTGAAAAACATAATTGTACATTTTTTACAATTTAAAATTATTTGAATTATTTTTTAAAAAGATTGATGCTACGCCATAGCGTTGAACCATCCCTTTTGAGGACATGGTTAATGTTACTTTTGGTAACAACTCATTTGCTTTTAAATTATTTCATCTTGATGTGTCTTGTCCTAAACTTTTTGCAACTTTCAAAAACATAATATCTTTTCAATATTATTATGTTTCTCTTGATCACATAAATTAGAATTAAATATTTTATACTTCAAAACCAATATCAACATATTTTCTTTGACTTGCACAAACTTTTAAAGTTTTTATGGGGTATATTACATGATGAATATTTCAGTGAATTAATCCTTTATGTTTCATTGGTTGCAATTTTTGCAGGATAGCTTTGTGTGGTCAAAGGTGGCCTAGCACAAGCATCAAGCAGCATGCCAATTCAATATTGTTTTAGGTGAAGACAAAAATAATGTTGCTGCGCTTTTGGATTAGGTACTTTTACTTTGTGAGGTTTGTACTTTGGTTAAAGGAGTCCTCTATATTGATTAGAGCTTGTTACATGTATTGAGGGGAATGTTATAAAATTTAAGGGTAGCATATTGATGGATTGCAACTAGCTTGTGACCATTTAATTAAGTATTTTGAATAGAATAATTTTTTTAATTATTTTTTTTGTAGTATCTACATAATTACTAATTTTTAGACTATATTAAAATTAATTAAATTTGGGTAAAATGTATATAGGTTTTTGGTGTTCAGGGTTATTCTCAACTAAAGTTTCTTGGGTTATAATTGGCCATTTAGGTCTTTTAAGTACCCCATAGTACAAAAGTAGGTTCATACACCTCAACAATGTTAAAAAGCAAAGTTAATATCAAAATCCACTTCTTCTTTCTATATTGGCGAAACCTTAAACCCTTTACTAATTTTAAGGTTGTTGAAGTTCATGGAGGTGGAAAGAGAAAAGATGATAATGTATTATGGCAAAGGGTGGTAAGGATAATGGAGAATAGTATAGAGATGTTGTCACTTCTGCTTGCGCTTATTATATGCATATATTAATAGTGTATTATTGAAGCACTATTGAAGATATTAATGTCAAAATAGATGACGGTGACAAAAAATTGATTTGAAACTATAAATATGCATACCTATTCTAACTAAAAGTCAACGATACTATGTCAAGTACAAAACTATAATGTACGTAATATCATATTCACAATCACCTTACATGTCTTTAAAAATTATCTCTTTGTGAATTTGTGATATGTCATGTAATGTAAATAGAAAAATAAGTTATACAATGTTTAATAAGTAAATATTATATGTAACAATTAACATGATATGATATAGTGATATAAATGTGAGTATAAACATGACATCTCTATAATACTCAGAGAAGAAATGAGTGGCCAATAGTAATAAAAAATATGCTTAGTAATATAAGAGTCCACATTTATATATTATAAATTTTTCATATACATATTGTATATCATTTCTTATTAATTTCTCTTTTTATGTTTGTTTTTCTTTTTTGTTAATTTATTGTAATTGAACTCATATTTCTTATATTACTATTATCATATATTTCTATCATATGTTATCTCATATCTGTATGACATCTAATCACATAATCTCTATACCTTTACTTATAAGCATGTCATAATTGGTTAGTCCTATCAATCACATCATATCATTATAGAACATCAACTTTGCAAAAGATGCTAGTAATAGTAGGGAGATCTCTAATGCCATTTCATAACTTGATAAAACTAATGCTAATCATGTTTAGCATATCATGTGTTGAGCTCATCATATATAGTGGAATCATGAAATAAAATATAGAATTTTTTTATTTTTTATTCTTTTTTTATTCAGGATATTTAACCTAGTTATAATTTACATCATATTATAAGATACTATTTTATTTATTTATCTTTTTATCTTTTATTGTATTTCTATTATGTTGTGTTTTAACTACTTAATGTCATAAAAGCATTGATGTATCAGAACATGAATGCAAACATGAGACTTGTATGCCATACTTGAATTCTCAAATAATTATATCTACTATATTATCATCAATTTGAATTTACATGGATTCCAAAAATCTATTTTTTTTTTGTCCTTTCTTTTTGTTTTTCATTTCTTACAAGGAAATTCATTCATAACTCATAAGGATCTATGGTTTTGATATCCCAAACTATTTTATTTCAATTTCTTGAAATTCTTTAGAATGTATGTATCAATAATAAAGGAATTTCATTTAGATATTGATCTTACTAATTCTTTTTTTTTGTGCTTGAAACAGTTAAAATCACATCTAAGTTCTTTATCATAGTTTCTCACACTATTCTTGCTTTTATTTTTTGTATTTAAGCTATAACAAAAATTTTAAAAAAAATATTCCTTAGTTGTGGCTTCTCTCACTTTCCCTTGTTTGTTGGAAGTGTAGCAGTAGTCTTTTTACATTATAATTTTTCAAAATAGTAATACTTTTCTTTATTTTTAATAGAAGCTGAAGCTCACTTTAACTAGAGTTTCCCATTCCCAGTTTGGTGAAATGCCTTTTTCCCACTAAGCTTCAGCTTGCTACAACACTAGCCCTTGCTGGCTTGTAAAACTTCTCGGTAGCCTCTTCCTTTAAGGAAGAAAATCGAAATACTAAGCTGTGCTCTCTTAGCAGCACAAGCATAACCAAAAACTTTTCCCAAATAGGTTTATTATCAGCTCACCTGCTTTGACTGCCTTGCTTCATTCAGCATTGCAATTAACTTGTGTTATTGATTTTCATTTTGTTTCTCTTTTCCTGTTCTACTGCTCTCCTTTCTTTTTCTTTCTACATTTTCCAATCTCTGATTCCTTTTCTTTTTAAGGTCTTCTCTGAAGCAGCCGATTCCTTTGCAAACCTTCTCAAGTGAGGGTCACAAAGTTTCTTGAGGTTGACTCGAAATAGGGAATAAGGGAAAAAGAAAAATGCTGTTGTTACTATTACCAAATAAATAATAAAAAGTAGTTTTATATTCAATAACTTCTAAAATTAATTAAAAAAAAGGAGAGTTCAAAAAAAATTTCAACAAGGATCATTAGCTTCAATTTAGAGATGTAATCAAGGTAGAACATTCATCGAAAACCTTGGTTGCATCTTATTTTTGAATGGAAGTGATTCAAATGAATGCCTTGTGGAGGAATTTAAGAAGCTTGGATGAGGAGATGGAAACATGGTTGAGATCATAGAAAATGGTTTCATTGTCAGAGAGGTGGAGTCCTACTATGACAAATGGTATTTTAAGGATCTTATAAATATGTTATAATAAGCTGCTAGCCAAACCTATCCAAACTTGATCAACTTTTTATTTTGAATTAAAACTGTTAAAATTAGAATTGCTTATTATTCACAGACTTATGAACCTGCATGTATTATCATAAATCTTAAAGGAACTTCTTCAGAATTAGAGCAAAATGCTGACTTATAAGCAATTTATAAAGGGAGAACATTCATTGGGCACCTTAGTTATATCTTATTTTTTGTAAGGGCATTATGAATGACTTAAAAGGAAGTGATTTAAATTATTTCCTTGTGGAGGACTCCAAGGAAGCTTTTATGAGAGATGAAAACATGATTAGGATTATAGAAAATGACATCATTATTGGAGAGGTGGAGACAGGCGGATGCTGACAAGAATAAAGAGTACTTTAAGAATATTATAAATATACTAAGATACTTCAGAAGTTTATCATACCAAAACCTTGTGTTTTTGTTGAATATGCTAAGTGTGGACCTATTTATTATTGGAATACTTGTTGACTTGCATGCTTTATTATAAATGTTGAAGGAACCTACTGAGAATTAGATCGTAACGCAGATTTATATGTAATTTACTCTCATATTTATGTATAACGTGATATATTAATGTTAGTTAGTTAGTAATTTTGAAGTAACTAGATATTTTACAGTAAATCTTCATTTTTTAGTTGCTGAAGTGTTCATTATTGCTAATGAGATGTTTTGTTATTTGATATGTTTGTTGACATTAATAAGTTTTTTAAGAAAACATACTACATAATTTATCTCTTTCTTAATCTAATCTCCGTTATTAAATAAATTAATACACTTAAGATAGATTAACTCTAGCTTAGGAGTTTGAGGCACTACCAAATGACACTTAGGCTTAGCATTGGAATTTAATGCTTGCTTATTCACGTGCTTTAATTATTTATGAAAATTAGATTACAATTTTTGCCATAATGATATTTGAATTTCTAGTCTGCTCTTTATTTTGCCCTGTTATGAATTTTGTGCCTTTACTTGACCTTCAGGCATGAACTTCTCTCTTTAACCAAGCATTAACATATGTCTGTAGTTAAACAATTACTTTTGGTTAACCTGCTTTAGATGGATCAAGCATAGTGCTTGTTTCTGGCAAATTTGTTTTGGCACTTTGCATATCGAGTTGGAGTTGCTCAGAATTTTGTTTTATTTGAAATACTTCTATTTAATTATTATCTGAATTTCTACGAAATTCTACAGAATTTTATATTTCTCTTGACCTTTTGTCTTGAATACTACTTTCTAGTTGATACTATGCTTTTTTAAACAGCTTTAACTCATTTTTCTATGATTTTGTAGTTTCTTCATAAAGTGTGATCATATTATCAAAAGGAGGGATAATAAAACAAGGAATAAAACTAGATATTTTTTAGGAAAAAAAAGATGCATAAAAAGAAGGAAGATTCAATGTTGGAAATCTCTCTTGCATAATAGATAAAAATGCATGGACTTAAACCTTTATGGTTTTGCTTAACTTTTAGATTGTTTACTTCAATTACATAAAATCATTATTTACAAACACTGAATTTTGTTATCGCCACCTTGATTAGAAGTTCTTGATTGCAAGCTTGTGTTGAGTTTCTTGCTGGGGAGAATGAAGATTAGTATCAGAAAGTAGCAGAGTCATAAAAGAGATCTTTAGACTGTTATAAGGTCTATTTAAGCACTTCTTATGCCCAAACATATGACAAAAATTTTTTTGTGCAATGAGTTTTTTTTCTTGAAAATTCCAAATTCAATATTGTGTAGCAAAAATTAAATACTATTTAGGGCATGCTTTACTCATTGTTCAGGTTAAGTCTTTTTGTGACTTGGAAGTTGAGTTCAATTCATGAAACTCCTATGTTATATAGGGTAATGTGTGCCTGAAACAGCTTCTTCCTATACTCAATTTTTTGGGATCCTATATTATGACCTTCTATTTGGTAATTTTCTATTGAAATGTGGCAAGATGAGTCATCCTATGTCCTCTTGAGCATATATTTGGTTTGTTGCATTGTGGCATTTCAAGCATTTAATCACTAATGTGGTGTTAATTTCAGTGAAACTTAAAAGTGCCAATTTATGTTTGTATTTGGTATATAGTGACATGCATTTGATGCCTTAATGTATCTGTATTAGTACTTCCATGTTTATTATGATATGCATTACCATGATCATTTTTTTAGTCAGGCAACTCTTTTAAGGAACTGATTATGATATTGACCAGAAAGCACTAAAATTATCCTAGTTGTCCTGGAGCTGCGTCAATTTGACAAGGCTCGAGAAGCCTTTCATCGACTGCTTGATGTAAGTTAGTTTTAATTTATAGTACAAATTTCATGACATGTCCTGTATGTTCTTATATTCCCCTTTTATTTGTTTCCATTGTGTAGTTAGATCTAGAAAATATTGATGCTCTTGTGGCTCTTGGAATTATAGAATTGCAAACAAATGAAGGTGTATTGTACTTGTCAATGTAGGAGGTAGCGTAGGTAGTTCATTTTTTTGTTTTTTCATAATGAAGTGGGTTTGGTTCACTGAAATTTTGTTATTATTGATGGCTAATTCATCTTAGTGTTTTTTTTTGCAGTTGATGGTATTCAAAAAGGAATGCTGAAGATGCAAAGAGCTCTTGAAATATATCCATATTATTGAATGGCATTAAATCATTTTGCAAATCATTTCTTCTTTACTGGTCAGCATTTTCTTGTTGAGCAGTTTATCGAGACAACACTATCTGTAATTAGTCATGGGATGATGAGAGCTCATTCTTATTACAATTTGGCAAGATCATAGCACAGCAAGGTATGAACAGTTCCTTATCTGTGATGTTTATATTATCAACCATTCTTGTTTATGCTCTTAACATGATGCTTGATCATTGGTCCCAATGATTGAGTCTTTCTGTACTCTAGTATACAATACGCTTTGTTTCTTTTTGTTTGTCTTAAATCTTGTTGTATTTGATTGCTTATTAGGGTGATTTTGAGAAGGCTGGGTATTACATGGCCTCTATCAAAGAAATTAACAAGCCTCAGAAGTTTGCTTTGCAATTTTATGGTGTGTTCATATTTTGCTCAGTGCTTTTTGTATTCAGTAGTGTTATATTTTTGAAAGAGTTGTGTACATGAAACAATATTGCATGTTATTAACATTGCATTAGGATATTCAAAATTTTACTTTTTATGGCATTGTATTTAACTATTTCTTAACGAGATAATTTTATGATGGCCTGCTTTGGAGGTGAAAATTTTCTATAACAGTTATAAACTAAATTGATTTTGTTGTTCAAATTCTAGTTGTATGTGATTAGGCATTCTTTGATGTTTCTCACCAGCCATTCTTTGGGAGTGACCTCATTGAAATGGTAGGAATAAGAAAAATTAGAACCTCTTTGATGTATTCAAGTTTATTTTACATTTGAGTTGAGTGCATACAGTGACGTTTTGCCCATCCAAGTTGGTTTGGCATTCTTAAAAGCAATTTACTAAACTTCATTGATTAAAAAATGATAATCATGTGTTGTTTTTAGGCACACGTCAGGAGCAAGCTCAACAAGTAGGAGAGAGAAGCTCTCGTTCGAGCAGGCAGAGGGGATAGAGAAACGTACAAGACTAAAACTGTCGCAAAAAAAAAGTATGTCATAGTTACATTTGCCATTTTTCATTGCAAGGGAATCATGCTTTTTATTTTTGTTGCGTGATTTTCTTATTTCAAAGCTTTTTTTTCTGGGTCAGCTTGAGATAAGTTGCTATTATTGTTTAACCAGACTGGTGGGCTAAGCGACAGGCTGAAGCAACACCCAAAGGCGATGCCACTGGCTACCAAAATAGCAAGAGCAGCTTGTTCACGTCAAGAGAAAAAAAGCAGCAAAGGCAAGGTGGTAAGCAGTTTAGGGGAGGAAAGCATGGAAGTGATGCTCGAGAACTCCAATGGATTTAAGCAATCTAGGATCACATTTTTTGGGAGGACCTTTATCTTTACTTAGCTTCCCTTTTATCATTTTGATTAGTTTCCAAATCGTTAATGATATATATGCGATGTATGAGGCCAATAATTATTGATTAATATTTTGAGTTAATTAATATTTTCCCTTTAAAGAGGTGTAAAAGATGTGTAAACCAAGGCCGCCTTGAAACAATGTTTTGAATTTCATTTAACTTTTATATTCAACTTCTAGTATTATAATGATGTGGACTTTTTTTAGTTTCATAGTCTAGAAATTTTTATGTGAATATGAATAAAGACTTAAGTTAATAGAATTGATTTCAAGACACTTTTTTAAATCATAAGGATAAATTATAAAAAAAATTTGTTCATGATATTTGTTTAGTACTTGAATTTTTAGCTTGTGGTTCATTAAGTATTAGATAAGTAATATAACAACATTATTTTGTATATTTGAGGATGAATGGTGTCAATGAGGTGTTTTTAATAAAAAAAATTTCATATTAAAAGTAATGTATTTGTAGTTGAGGTCAAGAATAAATCTTTGTTGTGATATTATTAGAATGATTATTTGTATTTTGTTAGATTTAAGTTATAAAATAAAAAATATTGAAGGATATTTTTTATTTTTTCAATATTTTTTATTTTTGATGTTGATTATATTTGAAAGTTATTTTTTTTTTATAAGCACCAATAATAATCATTATTAAGTTTTAGAAAGTTATGTAGTCTCTTGAGTTAGTTCATGTTGATTTTTGTAATAAAAGAACATTTTATTTCAAAATAAAAATAGATATTATTTATTATTTAGTTATGACCACATTCAGATGAATTGGATATCTTTTGTAGTTTATAAATTAAAGGTATTTTAAAAATATAAGGAATTTGAAGGTCTTACAAAAAATTGGTTTAATATAAAAATTATTTAAGCTAACAGGCGAAAACTTTTTATGAAAAGAATTTGATTTTTTGCACAGAAACATGAAATTCATAAGCGATTGCTTATTAGAAAAGTACTAAAATAAAATAAAATGATAAAAAAGAAGAATAGAACAATTGTTGAGATTACTTATATTGAATGAGAAAAAAATTATAAAATAAATTTTGAACAACTATTACGATTTTTCTTTATATTTATGGTTTGATAACTTTAAATGAATACAACAACTTGAATATAAAGAGTAAAAAAATATATTTTTTTATTCTTTCATGAAATATAAGCTTTTTTATCACTAATATTATTAATTTATTATCAAAAAATATTTTTTTAATTATATTATTCTTCATGAACAAACATCCATATATTATTTTTTTCAATAAATTATATTTTCTTTCTTTCATCTTTCTCAATGAGCAAGTGTACAAAAACTGTGCTTTCAAAGATTGTTTTTTTTGGAGTGCCATTATCTTCAATATTGCTATGAGGACAAATTTTTGTAGACCAATTGAACGAGATTTTGTGATTTTACAGAAGTTGAATCTATGGATACATTATTCACACTGGTTCACCAGTCGTCATCAAAGCGGACGATTTCTTAAATATAGTTTAATGAAGGATGGTAGCTTTTTGCCTGTGTCCAGTGCACCACCTGTCATGTATCAACCAATATCCAAAGGATCCACCAATCCCACATGCTTTACAAGTAGCAAAACAAAAGTTAGATTGTCGCCTCCTCTACTATGCATGCTCGCTCGAGTATTCTTCGCTTCTTGCATCAAAAGCTCCACCCATGCCAATGTGATCACCTGCCACCTTTGTCCTCCCCAAGCACAAGAACCAGGTGTGCAAGCACTCGCGCTATCTGAAATAGAGATGGATGTGTGATGCATTCTATAGGTTCGATCAGCATCAGCCTGCGCGCCTTCCCCTCAACCTCATCATCGCTGTTCACAGTCGACGTCAAATCCTCTTCATGCTGTTCGACAAACTCTACCATATCATAGCAAGCGTGCTAGTAAATCAGTGGGCTCGCTCCTCCCATTGTTGCCATTATCTCTGGTCGCATCAAAAGAAGATACAACATATAGTGAGACAGGAACTTGCATGCCTGCATCCCGTGCCAAGTGCTCTTCTACACTCTTAACCCCTTAGACTGTGGTTGTGTTTCATGAGGATGATGCAATGAGTGTAGCTCCTGGGGCTTCCAGTGTTTGCATAGTTCTGTCGTAATGTGCCTCAGAAGAACTTGTTGATCAGCTGACAAGCCTTCTATCAAATTAAGGAATACAGGGACAACCCATACTAGGGCATTGACTTGCCAAAGTGCTGTGAGCCCTGTCTTATCGTTGAACTGTCCCACGATATTTGTAAGAATTTTTGAGCATGTGCAGTGACGAGCTCTAGAAGAAGTTGATTGCCTTTACTGACTTCTGTGAATACAAAGTTTAGGATGAAAATCCACTGGTCCAACTCGAGAACAATACCGTTGCCTCCTAAAATGCTCTAATGGGATGTCTAAGCTTGGATTCTATTATGTGTGCCCATTTGTTTATCCTCCTGTTCTTTGGATTGTCTGGTGATACATGTTTCTTTGACTGTACTGCTAAATTCCTCAAGAAGTTGGTGAACAAGTTGAGTTGCGGCATCTCTAAAGGCCTCCATCTTCTTTCATGCCACAATCTTGTCCTTATTCTAAGAATGAGTTGGGCAAGAAGCTAACCCAACTTGCCCAGTTTCTTAAATTCGAGAAGGAAGATCACCGGCCAGTCGAAAAGTAGGAACATGAGAGAAGCCACAATATCAAGACATATGGAAGCTCCAAGCAGGACATAAGTGATCGTGACGTCACTAGCGTCAAAGCCATGCTTTGGGTGGAAAACGAACAACAAGAAAGCAAGAAGGATACCGGAGGAGCAAATCACCCTGAGGATGACGCCGGCACGGGAGCAATTAATGACGCCCTTCATATACATCTCATCATACGCATAGCTAACTTCCGTGCTTGTTAGGCCCAAAACTTCCTTGGCAGTCGTCTCCTTTAACATGTCTCCAATTACCTTGTATACGTCCACAAGTGGAATAACGTCCACGAAGAAAGGCTAGCTGACTGAGTACATATCGAAAGCTCCTTTTAAAGCATTCAATTCGCCGTTTTCATTTTTGACCTACACATGTGCTACCATTGTCCTACGGTTGGAATTAATCCGGCTTATTTGACATTGGTTGCTTGAAATGACTATCGAGCTGCAAAAACCGTCAGTGCTGGCTCATTAGTGCGAGTAAGGCCACTTTGCATAGTTGACGATGGTGAGAAAGAATATGAGCAGGGTGGAAGCAAGCAGGAGGTTTATTTGGAAGAGACCGGAACAGAACATAGATGGCAATGATGAGCTCGTAGGCAAGGGCAAGAAGGTGTCGAGCCCATAGCTCATTGTCCTCCATGGAATAAGCGGTGATGGTGTCTTGGCCACCAAGGTGAAGCAGAAGGAAAGGCACCAAGAATGTGAGGATGGCGTTGTTGTTATTTTCGTCCATGCTGCTGCTTAGCTGGCCAAGAACGAAGTCGGCAACCTAGTTAGCAAAAAGATAGTTGCTCCAAACAGCCATTCTTATCCATGCTCTCCATGGTGAGGTATTTCTCAAACGTCGTAGGAAGATGAGCACAATGTGTATCGTGAGGCTTACGATTATCAAAATACGTACATCCCACTTGCTCCAGAGTTTCTTATATTTTCTCAGAATATCCATTAATTTTGTGTCTTGTGTGAGATCAACTGATTGCAGAAAGTAAAATAATTTCACTTTCTCCATTCATTTCGATCTCCCTGCTCCATTTTCTAGAGTGAGTGTGAATATATATTTAATGGGGAACCCAAGCATGTTTGGAGCAACAGCAGAAACATGATCAACTTTCTCGTGTCAAAATAGCACGAAATATATATTTGTTTACAGGACACCTCTGATTTATAATTGACATGCAAAGGTTAATTAAATTCCTTGCTTGTGTGGGAGACTGCTAGATAGTTAACATCCTTTCCTTGATGCCTTTAAATCTTTCTTACAGTCATTCTGAAAAACTTACATCATGGATGACTCAAACCTTTGCAACTCTCCTCTATGGCACAACTTTGCTTCTCAGTTTTCTTATATGAAAAAGCTTATTGGATTGGGCCTACTAGACTTATTTATAAGCCAAGACAACAAGTCATGATGACCTAAACTCTTCAAAGCTCACTATTGAATTAAGCTTGGGAAGTGAGGTAAGTTAAAATCATTTTTTATCCTACCAATACCATTACTATTGAGAATTTGAAAATCTTATTCCCTATGAGTTTCAACATGACATTTTTATAAAATACATAAATATTCTATTATTTACAATTGTATCATCTTATTTAATATTCTTTTATAATGATATCTAGAAATTACATAACATATTGCCATTAAGGTTGTAGAGACAAATATTATTCATTTGTATTAGAGTACAATATATGTGATTTGTGCATGCCATACAAGATGCTCAACATATTGTATGTTAGGTAATAAAAGTTAAGGAATCAGCAATAATATAGGATTTGTCGTAGAGTGGTTTTACATAAAACTTATAATGCAATGAATTTAATGAATGGTATGCTATTAAAAAAATTTTACAAAATATATAATACCTTAAGTATAAAATATAGCATGCTAATACTATAATAGGGGGAAAAATAAAGATGAAAATTTGAGTGAAATAATGATAAGAAATACGGTATGTCTGTGTGTGTGTCTATTTATTTAAAAAATTTTTGGTGATAAATATGCATGTTTATATTTGTAAAAAATAAAAAAAATAATTTGAAAAAGATGTTTTTGTACAAAATTCAATAAGTAAAACTTGTAATTATGATATATGCACAATATTAAATTAATATATAAAATGTTTAATAATTAAGATATTTTGGCATATTATTTATTATTTTTTACTCTTACATATAATATGATTTTTCTAAGTGGTTGATAATTATTTTATTAGTATGTCGTTTTATATTTTAATAATATTTATATTTCATGATATGAATGATAATATATATGCTTTCATGAAATAATGCATACAAAAATAGAATTTTGTTATTTTAATATCCTAAAATTTTGCTTTATATAATATATTACAAATCTTGAGATTTGATTGATATAATTGTAATTATGAGAATTTAAATAATAATAAAATTATTATTTTTTAAATAATACACTTATTTATTAAAATAAAATAATAATAATATTGTTTTGAGAAGTGTGACATATTTTTAAATGAAAATAAAATTTTATTAAAGCATATAATTAAAAATAACTCTCTTTGTAGAATATAATTGTAGTGTGCTAATAATGTTTTATGACCTACATAATTAATTACAATTTTTCGAATAATACATATATATATATTATGAATTTTTAAATGACAAATAATACTTTTTTAATTTAAGCAAATTATCTTTAACAAGATTAGTGTTAAATAAGTTATTACTAAAAGTTTTAGGTAGTTTAGAGATGTAGCTAATGAAAGAAAAATAGAGGGAGAGAAGGAGAAAAAGAGAAAAAAAAGAGAAGAGGGAAGAAGAAATTTTCAATTCAAGAGGAAAACAAGAAAGAGAAGAAAAGAATTGTGTTGGTCATAAGAAGAGGAGCAAGGAAGACAGAAAGGAGACTTACTAGTACTATAAGAATAAAGAAGGGGAAGAACGTACTAGAAAGCTAGTACAATGAGTGAAAATAGGGCAAAAAAGTTGAAATTATATTTTTTATTGTATTTATTCATTTTTATAAATGAATTAGAGGTTTTATTTTATTGTACAAGAATGCTATGATAATTAATTATGGGGGTTTAGAGTTGTCTTATAGTAAAAAGTAGTTGAATTTCTGCCTGATGGTTTTGTTTGGAGGTGAGTCTACTATATGATTAGACTCAATATACAATATGATTATCAATAATTTTTTTATGGAGTTAATAAACATATCATACAATTAAGAGAATATATAATACAATTAGAGTTAAAAGAAGAAAGCTTATTGTGTGGTCCAACAATGTCATCATATCATAGTTGTAGTGATCATACCGTACCATGGGATTCTCATACAATATGATCAGATAAAGGTTAAAGAGTAAGATGGGCTTCTGATAACCATATATAGGGAGTTGAAGGAATCATACTGTTTGATGGAGAGGCCATATAATACAATAAGTGAAGAATTAATAACAATGATTTAGTGAGATTCCAATTATACAACATGATGGTGGAATCATATAGTTGATGTTTTTGTAGTAGAGAAAGTAGAGAGAATACTTTGTCTTTGATGAGTCAAGCATAAGTATTTATATCTCATATGGGCTTGCTTTAAGTGAAAGTGTTAATGTTCAATTAAGTCAAGCCATGAAGTTTAAATATCTAAAATAGTGGTCTTCAAAACTCTTAGAGTGATGGCAAGCTTCAATTTAATTGAAGGCATGCACCAAAATTTTTATACTTGAATATCTCTTTTTATTTTTCTTGAATTTGATATGTCCAAATTATGAGATGATGTGGCACACTAGTAGTATTAATATTTGAAAATGTTATAAGTATAATAATTTTTGAATTTTGATTTTTGGGCCAAGCATTATTGATGAAAAGTATAGACATCGGTATTTGATTTCTTAAAATTATTTAGGAATAATTTTTCTGAATTTCTTTTCAAAATAATTTAGGACACTTGTAATACTATCATAATATAAAATTATTTTGGTATACTTATATTCAAAATTTTGGCACAAAAATTTTCACAAGACACTATAAAACCACTTTAGTGTGGGGCTGGTAGACCCTACCTGATAGCTGGTCTATCCATGCTTTAAGGATTTAAAAAATAAAATAAAGTAAAAATTGTTTGATAGACCTGAAAGGCCGTAAAGCCCAGAGACCGTAGGAACAGCTGGTGAACGGAACAAGTGCGAATTCAACCCGCAAAGAAAGCAGACCAAAGAAAGCACGAAATCATGACAACAAGGACTGAGTGATGAAATCTTGGTCAAGTAAAGGGGAGCCAACCCCAAACGGCTCGAGAGACTAATGAACCGAAAGTGTTATAAAGAGCAATGGAGAAGACATTTGGATGATTTGTGACAAATCTTCCATTCGATTGTCAAAGAAGGCGGAAGGGCAGGCGCGATCGGACGGCTTAGATTAATTAAGACTAATTGTCATGATAACAGTAAAACGCCGAGCAGGAGATTCAAAACCGAACTAGATTTGCAAGAGGATGCGAAACCATTGGGAATGGATTTAGAGCTCAAATTCATTTCTATAAATAGAAAAATGATGAAGAACCCCTAGAGGTTACCATTACTAAGATTTCAAAGCTTTCTAATCACAATATCGAGCAATTCTAAGTGCATACGGTACTTCCAAAGTCAAAAAGTGAAAGCTGCAAAAAGGAACCTAAAATTGGAGGTTTTTGCTTCCACTATTTTTCAATCTCTATTCTTCCCTCTTTTTGGTATTGTGCATGCATCATATTTCTCTTAAAATTGTCTTAAGTTTTGCCAATTTTTTGTATTTCTTTCTTTGGGGTAAGGGCATCCCGACAATTGCGTAAAAGCCTGGTGTTTGAGTTGAGCCCAAAAAAAACTCAAGTAGGTTTGGGATTAGTCTTAGGTAAAATCCCAAGTAGGTTTGAGGTGAACCAGAAATCGAAAGAAAATATTATTTACAATAATTCACCCCCCCCTCCTCTTGCGGGATTGTCTTAAGCACAAAGAACTTCATTTTCTTGAAACATTATCCTCATGTTATACGAATATATAGTTCCATTGGAATGTGTAGGGTGTTCAAGATACTTATTGGATATTGGCTAATCCCAAAGAACTCCCTTCTTAATTTTTCGATATTTTCTTCCTTTTCCTCTTCCAGTTCTTTTTCTTCTTCTTCTTCTCCGACTTCTTCTTCTTGTTCTTCTACTACTACTACTACTTTTTCATATACTTCTTCTTCTTCTTATTCTTCTCCTTCCTCTTCTACTTCTTCTTCTTCACTTCTTCTCCTTCTTTTTTTCTTCCACTTCTTCTTCAACTTTTTCCTCTTCTTCTTCCTCCTCTTCTTATTCATTTTTTCTCTTCTTCTTCTTCTCCTTTTTCATCTTCCACTCTCTCACCATAATTTTTCTTCTTATATTTTTTCTCTTCATCTTCTTCTTCTTCTTCCCCTTCTACTTCTCTTTCTTGTTCTCTCCTTCTCCTTCTTCTTCTCCTTCTCCTTCTCCATCACTTTCTCCTTCTCTTCCTCCTCCTTCACTTTGTCTTTCTCCTTCTCCCTTTTCTCCTTCTCCTTCTCCTTCTCCTTCTCCTTCTCCTTTCCCTTCTCCTTCTCCTTCTCTTTTTCCTTCATCTCCTTCTAATTCTCCTTCTCCTTCTTCATGATCTTCTTCTTCTTCTTCTTCTTCTTCTTCTACCACCTCCTCCTCTCTTTCTTCTTCTTCCTCTTCATTGTCTTCTTAATTCTCTTTTTCTTCATCTTCTTCTTTTCTTCTTCTTCTTCCTCTTCTTCCTTTTCCCTTTTTTTCTTCTTCCTTCTCACTTCTTCCTTTTTACTTCTTCCTTCTTCCTCCTTCCTTCTCCTTCTTACTTCTTCTTCCTTTTTCTTTATTTTACTTTACCTTTTTCTTCCTCTTCTTCTTCCGTTCTTCTTCCTATTCTTTTTCTTCTTCTACTTCTTCATCTTCTTCTTCTTCATCATCTTCTTCTCCTACTCCTTCGTATTCTTCTTTTTCTTATTCTTCTTCTTCTTCTTCCTCCACCTCTTCTTCTTCTTCTTCTTCTTCTTCCACTTCTTCTTCTTCTTCTTCGACTTTTGCTTCATCTTCTTCTTCTTCTTCTTCTTCTTCTACTTCTTCTACATCTTTATCTACTACTTCTTCTTCTTCGTTTTATTCTTCTTCTTCATCTTCTTTTCCTCCTCTTCATTTTCTTCTTCTTTTTCTTCTTCTTCCTCTTTTTCTTTTTCTTCTTCTTCCTCTTTTTCTTTTTCTTCTTCTTCTCTTTTTTCTTCATCTTCTACTTCATCATCTTCTTCTTCTTCTTCTTCCTCTTCTTCTTCTTCTTCTTCAACTCCTTCTTCTTCTTCTTATTCTTCTTCTTCTTCTTCTTCTTCTTCTTCCTCTTCATCTTTTTCCTTGTCTTCTTCTTCTTCTTCTTCTTTTTCTTCTTCTTCTACTTCTACCTCTTCTTCTTCTTCTTCTTCTTCTTCTTGTACTACTTTTTCTTCTACAACTTCTATTTATTCTTCTAGTTCTTCTTCTTTCTCATCTATTTCATCTACTTCATCATCTTCTTCTAGTAATTGTTCTTCTTTTTCATCATCATCATCATCATCATCTTCTTATATGACTTCTTCTTCTTCTTCTTGTACTTGTTCTTATTCTTGGTCTTCCTCTTCTACGTCTTCTTCCACTTCTTGCTCTTCCTCTTCTTCTTCTTCTCATTCTTCTTCATTTTCTCCTTCTCATTCTCCTTCTCCTCTGCCTTCTCATTCTCATTCTCCTTCACCTCTACTCCATTTCCTCCTTGTCCTTCTCCTTCTCCTACTCTTTGTTGTTGTTCTTCTTCTTCTTCTTTTTCTTCTTCTTATTTTTTATTTCTTCTTTCTTGTTTCTTCCTTCTCCTTTCTTATTTCTTCTTCCTTCTTCGTTCTTCCTTCTTGCTTCTTCCTTCTTCCTTCTACCTTCTTCTATCTCCCTTTTTCCTCTTCCTCCTCCTCTTCCTCTTCCCCTTCTTCCACTTTTTCTTCTT
>JAIUJO010000251.1:0-70179 GCA_023846275.1 Vanilla planifolia | reverse complement strand
TAAAACTTATATAAACAATTATTTAAAATTTTAATTGATTATTATGGAATGTATTGATTGGTTTTATTTACCCACATAATTTACTTTTTTCTATTGTTTTTGTTTTGATTTTTAGAAATGATTTTTTTGTTGATACAGTCTTTGAAGCTTTGTTTATGGAGTTATAAGGTTTTCATCAGGCAGAAGGTCTTCGTTTCCCTTCTCCCTTTCTCTCTTCGACGGCCTTATAGTTAGGATTTTGTCTGCCTTCGTCGGTGCCACTGTCTATCTCGATCTCCATGTACTGAATGCCACTGTTTATAGGCATTTCAAGCTCCATGACTTGTGTGTCTCCTTCGACCCTCACCTCTTCGCTTCTACTTTCCAGATGTTCCAAGGTTTAAGGTTTTTGCCTCTCTCTCTTGCTCTCTCTTGCCTTCCTTCTTTCAGGCCAATGGTTTTTGTAGGAGTTTAAATAGCTTACTGTCCATGATGATTATAAGTGGTCATTACTCTTTCCTACCTACTCTCAACTTGATATTGGTATTTTTGTTCCAATGTTTTATTATCTATCCAGTGCTTCACATTGTCTTGTAATTCTAACGAGCCGACATTATGAATATCTTTCTATGTAGAGTTTTGTTTTTGCATATCATAATTTGTTTGTCTGGATCAGGGAAGAAGGGCAAGTTTAGTTTCATGTTGATTGATTTGTGCAGAGCAGGCCAGGTTCCATGTTGATATTTACACTACATGGTTTTTCATTAAATCTACTACATTATCAAAATATCATTTAGGAAAGGAATGCATTGCACTTTTCACAACCAAAAGTTCCCTAAGGTTTGAAATTGCTCCTTTACTTTTAATAGTGAATAACTTAAGGTTTGATTTTTGGGTTCTATGATGATTGTTTCTCATGCCATTTCATCGGATCTTGAAATTAAAATGTGCCTGGTTTCAACTACAGTAGCCACTCTCAATTAGTAGCATAGTATTATTGCTAGTTTAATAGAGTGGTCGGAGATCTCTATTTTATTTGTGAATTATATGTTTGATGGTCTTATTATAAAAGCTAGATAATGTAATTTTCTTATTAATCAAGATGGTGTTGAATGAAATCTTGAAGTTGGATTACTTAGCTTTTGTTAAATTGCTCCATTCTTAGACACAATGTATTTATAAAAGCTTAATTATTTAATATACATTTTGTGATTACTAGACTTTGTTGTTTTCTATGTTTTACCTTAGTATTTATCTTTAGTTATCTAGAGTCATAATCATTTACTATTCTTTTCTAGAATCGCACAAATGCCATGCAGATTGTATAGTTCTAACATCTTGTACATGTTTTTTTGTTGTGCTATTATTTCTATGTGTTTGGCTTATGCTTGTCTTTTTTTATCTTCAATACATTATATTATATATATTTTAACAAATTGCATAAGTTATTTTTATTATTATTAATTTCATTTTTTTCATGCAACTTTTTCCTAAAGATTAATAATTTAGATTGTTTATGTACTTGATGTGTCCTTTTAATACATTCTTTTAAGTATGATATAGTGGTTCAAAAAAGGCATACTTGTTTAAAGTATCAATTAATATTCATGAATGTAGTGTATATATGCTTTTTCAATGTATCAATTAGTGTTCATAAACATTTTATACTCACATGCTTGTTTTAAATATCAAATATTTAAAACGTGCCAACTTGTTTCATTGATTGTATGTCGTCCTTTTTACAGCTCATTCATATATTTGTTGATCAAGTTGCTTGTTTGGGGTTTGTGAACTTAAGCATTTACAATTTAAATGAGACAAGCTTTAATACCATCCATTATACTCGAATTGAGCTCTAGTAGACCTAACATAATTGAACTTGAGCCTTGCTTGGATCAAGTCATTTACAGCCTTGCAATTTGTAAAGTTTAAAATGAATATTTTCAGGGCATAAATCTTATTCTTCACAATCACAGTGTTCATGGAACTAATAGCCCCATCCATGTTTTTTAGATTGTATTATGATTTAATTTAATGTGGGATTGGGTACTAAAATGTCTTTATTTAATGTTCCATCATACATACTTTGTTTACAAATATAACATATTTTAAATGCTTATACCCCTATACCTATTTTTGCTTTTTTGATTCATTCAATGATGATGATGACCTTGAACAAGATCTGTTCTTTGGGTTAATATCGAAGGTCTCTCAGAGATGATAATGATGGTTACTTATAATTTGTTGCTTGTTTTAGGCATTCTCAAAAGCAATTGGAATGTTGGTCAGGTTTCATAGCTATTGTAGTTATTCATAATTTTATTTTTGAATTCCTATTGAAAAGTTGGTAAAACTTTTGGGAACCATTAGATAAGCAATAGCTTATTTTGTTCATCTGATGTTTAGCAACCTGTTTTTTCTGTCTCCTCCTTGATGAAGATTGAAATATAAAAAAATTTATTATTAATCGTGTTTTTGTTTCATCTTGACTAAACATTAAGCTTTATCCATTTGCCATTTTTGGCCATCTTTTTGGTAATTAGCAGTAACATTGTACTTCAGTTCAATCTTTGAGTTGAAAAATGGAAGCATTGCTATCTTATTGGGGCCATATTATTTAATTATATTTGTAACAATTTAACTTGTACACTAAAAGTAGTGTGAGTGTGAGACTAGTCCATGAGACATTGTTTAATATTCTTGTCTATCCAGCCACAACTTTCAGCGAATTTGCTGATGTGAATGGTTTTATCAGCGTGCATGTGAGCATTCATGATAATCTAGAATAGAGAAGCGGGTTGTAAATGTAGGATTGACCTTTTTTCCCTTTTCTAGTAAAGGGTTTTTTGGAGCAAGCTTAGCTTAAAGAATTCTTGATGCTCTTATTAGAGTGGCCAACTATTTGAATAGGATGTCTTCCCATGATAGTGCAAGCCTTTTAAGAGTTTGGGGGAGTTGCCCATGGTCATAGCAAACATAGTTTGCTTTCCATATTTCAATGTTTATAAGAACAAGACAAAGAAGAAGAAGAAGAAGAAGAGGAAGAAGAAGAAGAAGAAGAGAAAGAAGTAGAAGAGGAAGAAGAAGAAGAATGAGAAGAACAAGAAGAATGAGAAGAAGAAGAAGAGGCTGTAGAAGATGAAGAAGAAGGAGAAGTAGAAGACAAAAAACAAGAAGAAGAAGAAAAGGAAGAAGAAGAAGAAGTAGATGATGAAGAAGAAGAAGAATAGGAATAAAAGAAAGAAGAAGAAGAAAAAAAAAGAAGAAGAACTAGAAAAAGAAGAAGAAGAAGAAGAAGGAGAAGAAGAAGAAAAAGAAGAAGAAGAAGAAGAAGAACTAGAAGAAGAAGAAGAACTAGAAGAAGAAGAAGAAGAAGGAGAAGTAGAAGAAGAAGAAGAAGAAGGAGAAGTAGAAGAAGAAGATGATGATGATGAAGAAAAGGATGGACAAGTAGAAGAAGGGAAGAAAAAGATGAAGAAGGAGATAAAGAAGAAGAAGATAAAGAAAATAAAGAAGAAGAAGTGGAAGAGGAAAAAGAACAAGAAGAGAAAGAAGAAGAAAAAGATGAAAAAGGAGAGGAACAAGAAGAAGAACAAGAAGAAGAAGAAGAAGAAAAGAAGAAGAAAAAGAAGAAGAAGAAGAAGAGGATGAAGAAGAAGATGAAGAAGATATAGAAGAAGATTACGAAGAAGGAGAAGTAGAAGAAGAAGAAGAAGAAGATGAAGAAGAAGTAGAAGAAGAAGAAGAAGAAGAACAAGAGGAAAACAAAAAGGAGAAGAAGAACAACAGGAAGAACAAGAAAAAGCAGAAGCAGTAGATGAAGAAGAAGAAGAAGAAGAAGAAAAAGAAGAAGAAGATGAAGAAGAAGAAGAAGAGGAGGAAGAAGAATGAAAGAAGAAGAAGAAGAAGAAGAAGCGTTAGAAGAAGAAGAACATGAAGAAGAATAAGAAGATGAAGTAGAAGAAGAAGAGGAGGAAGTAGAGGAAAAGTCAAAGAATAAGAAAAATGATTATTATAATAATAATAATTATAATAATTATTATAATAATAATAATAATAGTAAGAAAAAAAGAAGAGAAAGAGGAAGAAGAATAAGAAGAAGAAGAAAAAGAAGAAGTACAAGAAGAAGACGTAGAAAAACAAGAAGAAGAAGAAGATGAAGAAGCGGAAGAAGAAGAAGAACAACAAGAAGTAGAAGAGGAACAAGAAGAAGGAGAAGGAGAAAGAGAAGAAGTAGAAGAAGAAGAAAAAAAAAAAAGATGATGATGTTTATTGTTATGTAGAAGAAAAATAAAAAGAAGTAGAAGAAGAAGAAGAAGAAGAAGTGGAAGAAAGAGAAGAAGAAGAAAAAGAAGATGTAGAAGAAGTAAAAGAAGAAGAAGAAGAAGAGAAAGAAGAAGTAGAAGAAGAAGATATAGAAGAAGATGATGAAGAAAATGAAGTAGAAGTAAGTAGAATGATAAGTAGTAATAGAGAAGAAGAAGTAGATGAAGGAGAGGAGGAGGAAGAAGAAGTAAAGAAGAAGAAGAAGAAAGGGGGAGGAGGAGGAGAAGAAGTAGGAGAAGAAGAAGAAGAAGAAGAAGTAAAGAAGAAGTAGAACAAGGAAGAGAAGAAGAAGGAGAAGAAGAAGAAGAAGAAGAAGAAGTAGAAGAAGAAAACGAAGAAGAAGATGAAGAAGATGAAGAAGAAGATGAAGAAGATGTTGAAGATCAAGAAGAAGAAGAAGAAGATGAAGAACAAGAAGTAGAAGAAGAAGAAGAGAAGAAGAAGAAGAAGATGAAGAAGAAGATGACGATTAAGAGGAAAAACAAGACAAAGAAAAACAAAATAGAAGAACAGGAAAAAGAAGAACAGGATAAAGAAGAAATAGAAGATGAAGAAGACGAGGAAGAAGAAGATGAAGAAGAAGAAGAAGAAGAACTAGAAGAAGAAGAAGAAGAAGAAGGAGAAGAAGAAGAAGAAGAAGAAGAAGATGAAGAAGAAGAAAAAGATGGACAAGTTGAAGAAGGGGAAGAAATAGATGAACAAGAAGATAACGAAGAAGAAGATAAAGAAAATAAAGAAGAAGTGGAAGAGGAAGAAGAAGAAGAAGAGAAAGAAGAAGAAAAGAAGAAAAAGAAGAGGAACAAGAAGAAGAAGAAGAAGAAGAAGAAATGAAGAGGAAGAAAAAGAAGAAGAAGAAGATGAGGATGATGAAGAAGAAGAAGATGATGACAAAGAAGATGTAGAATGAGATCATGAAGGAGGGTAGAAGAAGAAGAAGAAGAAAAAGAAGAAGTAAAAGAAAATTGAGATGAAGAAGAAGGACAAGAGGAAAATAAGAAGGAGAAGAAGAATAAGAGAAAGAAGAAGAAGAAGCAAAAGAAGTAGATGAAGAAGAAGAAGAAGAGAAAGAAGAAGAAGATGATGAAGAAGAGGAGGAAGAAGAATGAAAGAAGCAGAAGGAGAAGAAGAAGTGTAAGAAGAAGAAGAACTAGAAGAAGAATAAGAAGATGAAGAAGAAGAAGAAGAAGAAGTAAAGGAGGAGGAAGTAGAGGAAAATTCGAAGAATAAGACTAATAATAATAATAATAATAATATATAATAAGACAAAGAAGAAAAGGAAGAGAAAGAAGAATAAGAAGAAGAAGAAAAAGAACATGTGCAAGAAGAAGATGTAGAAAAAGAACAAGAAGAAGAAGATGAAGAAGCAGAAGAAGAAGATGAAGAAGCAAATGAAGAAGAACAACAAGAAGTAGAAAAGGGAGAAGAAGAAGGAGAAGGAGAAGAAAAAGAAGAAGGAGAAGGAGAAGAAGAAGTACAAGAAGAAGAAGAAGAAGGAAAAGATGATGATGATGATGATTGTTATGTAGAAGAAGATGAAGAAGAAGAAGTAGAAGAAGAAGAAGAAAAAGAAGTAGAAGAAGAAGAAGATGATGAAGAAGAATAAGAAGAAGAAGTGGAAGAGAAAGAAGAAGACGAAGAAGAAGAAGTACAAGAAGAAGAAGAGGAAGAGAAAGAAGAAGTAGAAGAAGATGATGAAGAAAATGAAGTAGAAGTAAGTAGAATGAGAAGTAGTAGTAGAGAAGAAATAGAAGAAAGAGAGGAGGAAGAAGAAGCAGAAGAAGAAGAAGAAGAAGGAGGGAGGAGTACAACGAGAAGAAGTTTGAGAATAAGAAGAAGAAGTAAAGAAGAAGTAGAACAAGGAGAAGAAGAAGAAGAACGAGAAGAAGAAGAAGAAGAAGAAGAAGAAGAAGAAAACGAAGAAGAAGAAGAAGAAGAAGTTGAAGAAGAAGATGAAGAAGATGAGGAAGATGAAGAAAAAGATGATGAAGAAGAAGAGGAAGAAGATGAAGAAGAAGTAGTAGTAGAAGAAGAAGAAGAAGAAGAAGAAGACGAAGAGCAAGATGACGATGAACAAGAAAAAGAAGACAGAAAAAAGAAAAATGAAGAACATGAAAAAGAAGAACAGGAAAAAGAAGAAATAGAAGAAGAAGAAGACGAGGAAGAAGAAGAAGCAGAACAAGAAAAAGAAATTGAAGAAGACGAAGAAGAAAAAGAAGAATAATAATAATAAGAAGATAAAGAGAAAGAAAAGAAAAAGAATAAGAATTAGAAGAGGGATAAGAAGAAGTTGAAGAAGAAGAAGGGGATGAGGAAGAAGAAGAAGAAGACAGAGAAGAAGAGCAAGAAGAAGAAGACGAAATGGACAGAGAAGAAGAGGAAGAATAAATAGAAAAAAAAGTAAGAAGAAGAAGACGAACAAGAAGAGGAAGACGAAGAAGGGGAAGAAGAAGAAGGAGAGGAAGAAGTTGAATAAGAAGAAGAAGAAGAAGAAAAAGAGCAAGTAGAAGATTAATATAAGGAAGAAAAAGAAAAAGAAAAGGAAGAAGAAAAGAAAGAAGAAGAAGAAGAAAAACAAGAAGACGTAGAAGAAGAGGAAGAGGAAGAAGAAGAAGAAGAAGTAGAAGAAGAAAAAGAAGAAGAAGAACAACAACAAAAAGAAGAAGAAGAAGATGTAGAAGAACAAGAGGAAGAAGAAGAAGAAGAGGCAGAAGAAGGGGAAGAAGAAAAAGATTAAAAAGAAAAGGACGAACAAGTAGAAGGAGAAGAAGAAGAAGAAGATGAAGAAGAAGATAAAGAAGAAGAAGAAGAAGAAGAGGAAGAAGAAAAAGAAGAAGGAGAAGAAGTTGGAGATGAAGAAAAAGAAGAAGAAGAAGAAAAAAAATAGAAGAAACTGAAGAAAAGATACAAACTTTTTAAAGAAGAGATAGTAAAACAAGGAGTTAAGAATAATGAAGGAGAGCTGAAGCTTGTTATATGCATTTTCTCCATGATAGAGAATTAATGTTGAAGACCAAACTGGGTATTCAACTAGCTCAACAATTGATTGGATCATCCAATTCAATCGTGCTGACCTTGTGATGTGAGCAAGGTCATTTAATGTTTTTTATGTCCATATTTATGTCTGCTGTAGGAATATGATATGAAAAGATTTTTGAAACAAAAGTGAATGAAGAAAATAGAAACACAAAAAAATTAACTGAAAACTTTATCCCAACTATAGGTTAAACATCCAGATTCTAAATCAAGAAACACGCTTAAAAGATGCCAAGCAAAGGCCAACCCACCCCAACAAGCTTAAAAAACAATAAATACAAACAACAAAAGTATAATTAAGTTCATAAATCAAGAAACATGCAAAAAAAACCCATTAAACAGAATAACAGTTTTTATCTTGATCTGTAACATGAAATAAGTTGCCAATAAAAATTGATCAATTATATGAATTTTCTAATCTTGCTAGAACATTGGATGATATCTAATGCATTTTATCAAAAGTTATAGTAGCTTCTTTAAAATAAAAAAAAATTATATGGTTTTAGAAATACAAAATACCTTCTCAGAAAGCTTTATTTGATTTTAGCACTTATACTCAAACAATTTTAAAAATCGCTGTGTTTACCATCTATACTAGCATCCTTAATGTAAAGTATTGAGGCTAACTATAGATTTTAAGAAACAAAAGAGAATTTGAGTTGAAGAATTACTAGGTGCAGTGGGGTACTACAAAAAGGAAGCTCTTCCAAGTTCACGATTTGAACTTAGAAATAATGGAGAGATAAACAAAGAAAAAATGACCATAAGAGAGAAAATCAAATATAGCCAATTAAATATTCTCCTTTCTCTCTCTCTCCTCCCTCCTCTCAACTCCATATGCTAAATGCCAAGAATATATTTATGGACAATTAAGTCATTAGAAAACCCAATAACATGACAAGGTAGTATTGAATTCCATGGCAGTAAAAATCGTATCTTATTTTGATAACAATAAACACTTTAAATATTTATTATGTAATCTAATTTATATATTTAGTATATTATATAAATTATCATATGAAGGTAGAATCATAGATCACTTATTATGGTGTAGATAAGAATACACTAAAGTGAAGACAAAAAATGTTTTACTACTATGATAATCATGTGTCCAAGAACCACCTCAAAGAAATTTAGAACTTCATAGAAAATGTATATGGATTAAAATCTAATTTGCTATGTTATTTTAAGAGCTTGCACTACATTACACAAGCATTCTAAAGTTCATTTAGTTGTGCTCTTTTAACCAAGGATTTTACTTCAATCTATTTTGTGAAGCAATCAACTATCACAACAAAATACAAATGTTTGCCCATGGAAAATTGTTTCATAAACTAGGAAATGCCATAATACATTAATGGCTTTCATTGATCCTATTAGTCATTGAGGCAAATGTCTATTAAAAAGACAATTTTTACAATGTCAACATATTGTGCAACATTCTTTTGCATTGTTGGTCAGCACAATATTTTTTAAAAAAAGTCATGGCTAGGTTATAACCAAAAGAACTGCTTCAATAATCCACAAAATAAATGGATTTAATAATTTCAAATAGCTTGAGAGGTTGGTCAACATTATTCCATTTTTAAGAACATGAAAGGCATAAAAGAAGAGCTTCTTAATTCCATCGCATTCTCATAGTTTTTTATAAGCTACAATCTGATTTTGCCTCTCAATGGCTTGAAAATGGTTAATGCCCGACTTCAGAGCAAGATATGATTCTACAAAACGTCGCAATATGACCATCTAACGTATATAGGTCTCAAAATGTCTTTGGTGAATGCATTTTCAAAAAGTCCCAAATGCCATCAAGGTTAGCTTCACTTCCTTTCTTTAAACGTGCTTGATAAGATGCCAAAATTGCACTCGAGTGGATTGACATGCAACCCAAATTTTCATAATTCTTGAAAGTTCTCTTTAAGATCCTCAACATAGGCAAGGAATGTTTGCTTTTGACTAAAAACTCCTCAATATATGCATCAAGATCAATTCCTCATTGATGGCTAAAAACTATATTAACCATGTATTGATATGTTGCCCTTTAAGTTTTTAAAACAAATGACATGGCCTTTAAGCAACATATTGAAAATTGATGATAGATGAGCTTTTTCATTATCTAACTCAAAAATCCTAATCTATTGTCATCCAAAGAAGGCATTCAAAAAAGCTTAAACGAGTAAAGGTGGCAATCAAGCTCACTGAATCATCAATTCTTGACATAAAATATAATTTTGGTCAAGCCAAATAAGATAAAACAAAGAGTCAACACAAAAGTGTCATTTTTCATTACTTTTCTTGACAAGAAAAAACTTTTCCAACCACTTGAGGTATTACACAACAACAATGAATCAAACCTTAAGAATATAAGCTAGTTCTCTTTAGCTAGGGTTTGTTTTTCTTAGCTAAGTTTGTCTTCTTCTATCATATTCTTAAGCATTCAAAGTTAACATTAAGATTTTAGTAAAACATAACTCAAGTAACACCAACCCTATAAAAATAAGACCATGCAAAAATATCGATGTGCTGAGCTAGGAGTGAGAGAATGGTCTCTCTTTGCTATTAATTCAAACCCTTTGCTCTCCATTGAAGTTAATAAATATGCGTATACTTTGGAAGGAACTAAAAGATCAACAAGAAAAGAAAAAAAACAATCTATGAAGAAGAACCAAGACGTCCAATAAATTGACGAAATGCCATGACTTCCCATCATTGTACTTCGATAGCAACTCTTCAATTGAAGCAGTTCTCTTTAAACATGCGAAACCTAATGGCATAGGACTTTTTTTGAACACAAGGGATCAAAGAGTGTGAGGAGTACTTGACAGGTGATGACCAAGATTGAAATTACTTAACAAAGAGTAATTTTTTGTAGGATTTTAGTTTGAAGGGTATAAAAATAACTAATCCCACTTTGACTATAAAGAAAATGATTTGGAGATTTATGTGATAATTTAGCCTTAAAATGTCTAAAAAAATTTTGAGAATAAAACCCTCTTTGACCTATATCAGATGGTCAAATGAAACGATATCACGACATAATAAAACTAGGCGGTAAAATTTATACATAGGTGTTGAAGCCATAATGTGAAATTTATTTATTGTAGGTAAATCAAATATTACAAATAATGATATTGTCATGTTCATAAAGTTTTCCATCTACATGACTATTTATATTTCATTCACATATGCGAAAAGAGAAAGCTAACTTTAAGCTTAGTTTATTCTCCCAAGAAGCTGATTGGAGAACTAACATAGGGAAGAACAAGACTTAATCAAATGCCCATCTTATTGAAGGCATTCCAAAATAAAGAATACACAATACTACGATATCGACAATACCAAACACACATCAATGTTTGCAATAAGTCATGTGAACACGATGGTGTTTTTAAGAAATTCTAAATAACAAAGATGCTTTGGCTCAAAAGAGATTGCAAGCAAATAAAATATTCTCATTATTACATTTGACATAGTGTTTTCCTTAAAATATTTTTAGAATTAATTTATAATGGTATGCTTGATTCCCTCAAAAGATCACCAAAATAATACTAACATGTACTTAAACTTGTCTCCATGGCCCTAAAGTGAGATGAAAAGTCTTGATAGGTCTTATATGGTTTTCCTTCAAGGTGATGCAACACTAAATGTGGCGTCTGAACCGCCTTTAATCCATAGAAACTACATAAAGCATAAACCAATAACAAAGCTACTCAGATCAAACCTTGCTTCATAATCTTTGTAGATGATGACACATAGCTTCATTCATTTCATATGATAGCTCTTCATGATTTATGAGTGCTTTATCATAGTTTATTATAGTACATCATAGTTCAATTTGAATTTTCTTGGTTCCTTCACTTGACACCACATTGGATGCCTTTCCATAGATTAAGACAATAGGAGGCATGGTGGGGAGCTTTCCATGGATTTTCAATCTCTTTGATACTTGCTTTGGCTAGTTAAGCTCCCTTTTTGATGAATTCCTTTAACGAATTACATAAAAAGTGCCAAGGCTTAGAATAGCATTTTCTTTTTTTATTTCTTTGTGATCTCTCTTTATTTCTTCATTCTTTCTTTCCTAAAATAAGTTGTTGAAAATTAAGAAGAGTTTAATTAATATTTTTATTTCCATGAACATTTCTTTCCATTTTTATTCTTTTTCAAGAACTATTGTATTAAAAAAATATAAGATAAATGAAACTTTTAGATAATTGTTTTTGGTGATAACTCTTGGATAGCTTGAGGGGTTATGTTTGACTAGACTTGAATATTAATCCAACATCATCAAACTCTTAATGACCTTCTTCTTCCTCTCTTTTTTTCCTTTTTTATTTCTTTTTAGTCTAAACAAACTCAATTAACCTAAAAACCATCTTAAACCTTAAAACCCTCTCCCTTTCATCCTTGGTTAAACTTTTGCCAAATACCACACTCCAAAACCTTCAAAATTATCACATGCTTTCCCTTTCTCAAGTTTGCCTCACCTAAAATTAAATCACAACCTCTTCTCTTGTTTCCTCTTGTTCACTCTCAAAACCCTCACTTTCATCATCCTCTCTCTACAAACCCTTTGTCAAGCCTTGCTTCCTCTTAAATAAAGCCAATTAACCATCCAACAAGGACCTAAGAGAGCTACTTTTTGTCTCTCTTTCTCCCTTCTTACCATAATATTATTGCAGCTAACCTTCTTAAACAATTTTTGTAATCAAAGACTTCATGGATGATAACCGAAGGTAATGTGGCGATAAGAATTTATTTGAGAGATACATTCAATGGAGTATTCTCAAACTCTTGAAGAGGTAACTAATGGTCTAAGATAGATGATAATGATGTTATCAATTACTCCCTTAATGAAAATATTTAGATTTCTTCATTGTTGAAGTGAGCTCATTGGTAATTTCCTTAAGCCTTCTCTTGCTACCAAATGTGATGGAAATAGATAAGTTTTCTTCATTAACTATGAGTAATAAAAGTTTTTTAGCAAGATAAGAGATGGTAAACAAAGCCTTGGCTTCTCAAATTCATTGGCCCAAAGAAAACATACTAAGGATGCTTGAGTCATCTGGGTTTCTTCTAGCTCCACCTCACTTAGGCTTTCTTGGAAACATTGGAGGTAAAATGTGGGGCTTCAATTTTAATTTTCACAAAGATCTACAAAACTAGCAAAGGAAGAAGAAAAGATCCTTTTCAAAAACTTGAAATTTGGAATAACGAGATACCATCGAAATCCCCTTCGATGTTGCATCCATGAAGCAAAATGGCGAAAATAGTTCACTTAATTGCACCAAAAAGCAAGAAAAAAGACGTGTCTTAAATTCACATAGAAAAATTTATGGGTCTGATTTGTCATAATAGAAAGTAGGAATTTGAAATTTAGAAAGGAAAATAAAAAAATCCCCATTAAAAGATGGGCAATTACAATGCCAATGTAAGAAGAATAGCTAAGACGCATCATACACCATGCTACACTCTTTGCTAAATGAACACATCCAAGGACAAGAAAGGTAAAAAGGAAATTAAGAAGTGGCACAAACAAAAGGTATCCCACTTGCAGAAATTAATTAACTAGCAGAGAAATAAAGGGAGATGAGTGAGTAGAAAATGCATAGTTCACCAAAAGAAAATGAACAAGCTCATTTAAGATAATTGAAACTTGGCCTAGAATCGTAGACTTTAGTGGAACAAGAATTTCAAATAGATAGAAATGACCTTCACAAAAATATTTCCAAATGTTACTAAAAGATTTGAAAGAATGGCTCAAAAGGAGGATCATTCTTAAGACGTGGAGGGATAGAATTAGCGATCACTTGCATCGTTGAAACATTAAAAACAATATCATCAACAAGCACAACTTTTTGAACTATAGTTCTCATCTTCTATCTACTCACTAATTCCAACATGCAATGTTAGAAAAGTGATGAAACTAATTACAAACTCCAAGAAGAAGAAATGATTTACTTCCCTTTAGCTAAAAAATCACAAGAAGGTAAGTTTGAGTTATTACAAAAAGGAAGCCCCTTCAAGTTCAAATATAAGACTTAGGTAAGAACAGAGAGGGATGAGCAAAGAGAAATGCCCTAAAAGTGAAAAAATTATATTTAGCAAAATTGCCCACCGCACCCAAATGGCACATAAACTAAACCATAATGGAGTGGCAAGTTAATTATAACTAAAGAACAAGACCCTTTGCACATGATAAATTTGCAAATTTCATTACTATTTTGTCCTTCACTAAACTAAATTTTATCCTATTCAACTTGAACAATGATAATACCAATCATGCTCGATGAATCCTAATCAATTTGGACATTGAGAGTGATCCATGTGACCCAACACCTTGAGAGCTATTTCTCTAACACTTTATTTCTAGAAATCTTACACCTTTTAACCTTGTTCTCATGAAAAGGTTTGTCATGGATGGCTAGTCCAATTTTAAAAAGACATGCCTCATGTTAATCATCAAGCATATGATGATCCAGCAAATTGTAACCTAACATGATAACATTGTATATTCATACAACATAAATGGTAAATAGCTATCATAACACTTGCTAAAATAGGATTAAATAAGTGATCATGGTTTTTCTCTTGCCTGTTATACAAATAACTAAAATAAAAATATCTAAACAAATGCCTCTTGCTCCATATTTTGGGATAATATATGTACCATCTATTAATATTTATGCATACATGAACATAAGGTTTAATAAAATCTTATTTAGATTTCATACCCATAAGAAGCACATAAGAAAATATCTAAATTTAATTTAGTTACTAGTAAATGATGAAAACATTTAAAACATGGATAAGATAAAATTCACAAAAGAAAACTTAAAGAAAATATATTACATAATGGATTTAATGCCTAGAATATACCACATTATATCCATCAAGTGCACTTTGCACTAGCTTTGAGATTTCTAAAAACACATCCTCCTTAGATGACTCGTGAGAAAAAACTTTGTCAAAAGTGAAACAATCCTTTTGAGTAGTTTACAAATAAAGCAAAACAAAAAGCATCTACTATAGAAGGCTCATCCTTATAGATTATAGTTTCCATAAGACATTATAAAATAGATGAAAGCTCGATGGATATGAAATAACTGAACCATCTGCTCCCCTGGCATCAATGTCTAACAAAAAAGGTTGCACTCTACAAAAAACTCGAATGCTTCCTTTTAGTTCCTACAAAACATTAAATATCAGTAAAAGTATAATATGTGCAGTACAAATATCTGATATGAATATACATTTTGGACATGTTTCTTGTACAACTTTCCAATGAAATTGCTATCAAAGGCTCTAAGATTTTAAGCAAAAAGCTGCAAAGAAAAAAGAACTTTTTCTTTAAGGCAACTGTCTAGGGTTCAAATGCCATATCGCCAGTCAAATTTTTAAGTGTTTTGCTGCCCAATGAAGTAGCTTTTAGGAAAATATCAAAGTATTACCAAACACATTGGCATGGAGAAACTTATCCTTGCAAATGGAGACACATACATGGCTTCTGGAAAAGAAGAAATTGGGTGATACACATGCATGTTTATTGGTTTGGGACCAAAACAAAAATTTCAAATAGTTGAAAATTGATTTCAGTCCAACACTCCGCCAAATTATTGGTTTGGTTCAACTCAAGGTTTCAGGTAATCTTGGCTTAAATCAATCTCCGCCACCCTCAACCTAATTTTTGCTTCCAAATCCATTACAAATTACCTAAATACCTTCATTTTCTAACAATAAAAGAACTTGGGTGGGTAAGTTAGAAAATGCTCTTGATAGCTACAATAATGGTTCTAATGGATGAGATTTACTAGACTTAGTGTCAACAAATTTCAAACACCAAAGAATTATTTCACATTCAATTTCTCTTTTGTTAATATTTCTCTTGCTCATTTATCCATAACATTACTTTTAAGTTTATTCTTTTAATAATTTTCTAATTAATAGCATAAATAAACATTTCCTATTCTAAACTTTTAATT
Organism: Vanilla planifolia; assembly: GCA_023846275.1. NCBI lineage: Eukaryota > Viridiplantae > Streptophyta > Magnoliopsida > Asparagales > Orchidaceae > Vanilla > Vanilla planifolia. Next base: position 54,862 of record JAIUJO010000251.1, on the reverse strand, counting down.
ATATAACATTGATTTTGAATCTTATCATTTTATTGTATTACTTACTTTTATCTTTTCAACAATACTCTTTTTAGTCACTTGGATATATTATGGCAACTTAATTTTTTAACAATATGTTTTTATAATTTATTTTTTTCATGACCTAGCCACACAGATAAGTGTTCATTATTGTTTTTTAATATTGTTATTTATATCATTTCTTTTTAGTACCCAACCCGATAACTATATGGACAAATGGTGACCTTATTAATTTTACAAAATATCCCATTTATTTTCAATAGTTCATTTCTTTTCAATGCTGCACATGCACCTTATCAACAGTTAAGCACATTCATGTTCTACACACACAAGCTACCTACATGCATGGATAGATCCTCGGTTGCGTCATAAATTTGTGCACCTCAGAATGCACACTGGCAAAGGCAGACATTGATAGTTGCAAAAATTGTAAAATTTGAGAAACTTTTAATTTTAGATCAAAATCACTTTTTTATTTTATATTTAAAAATTGTATCCCAACCACTATATAAAAAGAAAGTAATAATGAATGAAAAAATTCAAAAAAAATCTGAGACGTCAAAACTCACAAAAAGTCAGAATTTGAGAAATTCGAAGTTTTGAGAATCAGAACTTTGTTAATTCAAAACCCTTTAAAGAAAATCTTCTTGGGGAATTCAACCTCCTTTTGGTAAAAACCCTCTTATCATTGTCTTTCTCCTTCTTTCTTTGCTCCCCATTATTACACTTCCACTTTTGTTGTTATCATTTTGAAAAAAGCCTGCTGACGAGGGTTCAAGATGAGAAAACCTCATAAGCAGATCATTAATAATTTATTCTAATGATAATCACAACACTATTATTAGAGTCACAATTGTTGAAACTCACCAACCATAATTTATTAACAAAGTTTTTGGAACAAGTGCTACTTTTGAAGCTTTAACGAGTGGCATGGCTAAGAATTGTCAATAATAACTCATCATGTTTCTTTGCAATTTAACATTGGGCAACTAACAAGGAAAAGAAGTGGCTCATCAACATCCCAACTAGCCTTATGCCCAAGCACTCACATCAAAGAAGCAAGCACCTTTAAGCCCCAAGTTATAGGGATCATGGTTCCATTTGCAAGAGGAAAAGTGCAAATCTAAGAAAAAATCAATGACAAAAAAAACCAATGATATCTACCTTGTTAGAGAAATATCTAAATTTTTTGACCACTCACATTGCTTTTATTGTTGCTAAAGCATAATACTTCTAAGGCATTGTGACTACCATAGAGATCACAACAAGCTCCTAAGTAAAGTCTCTCACAACTTCAAAGGTTGTCAATGTTTGTTTGAAATGGAAAAACATAACATGCAAACAAACAAAATATGCAAAATAATGGCATTTGCATCCAACATCAAATGTATCACAAGAAAAAACTCATTGTCATTAGGGTTTTTGGAGAAGATCTTTTGTAATATCGATCTTTGATTCAAAAAGCCAACTTGTTGATAAGGTTTTCACTCTATTATAAATATAAAGTTTCTATTATATATTCTATATTTATTGCATTCATTCTTCTATTATGACTACTTTTGTCTCAAGTACGGGAACTTTTGATTTATTGTACCCCCTTTGAGTGGCATAATGAACTATAATATATAACTCTTCTAAGGATTGTTATGAATTTTTTTCTACCTACTTTTAGAAAAACTACAAATGAGTAAGTTCGATCTTTTATGATTATGAGTAAATATAAACAATAATTGTCCAAATCATTAAAAATTCCTATTCATTACTTCATGCTTATTTTTTGTTAGTTATACTACAAGTGCACACACTTTTTAAAAAAAGTATTTTAAAATAAGGCTGTTTTATCTTTGTAAATTTTTGAAAACAATGATAAAAAGTACAATTCAACTTTCTCTTATGCAAATCTCAACCCTTCAAAAACAAGCTAGCTTTCAACAACATTCTTACTACAAAAATTTCAACCATGTTCTTTGGAAAATTACTAGACTAGTAAAAGGCTACTGATTAAAAGGCATTTGTTAAATGACAAATTATGCAATTGACAGATTGATTTAAGCTATGATAGCACAACCACTAAACTCTATTTCTTAGTATATAAATTAAGAGTGGTACCATACAAAATTTTTAACAAAAACATAGAGTTAGAATGAAAATAATTGAGGCAAAATTACATGAAGAAAAGGTTTTGCTTTTTTAATTTGGTGGAGTGCATTTATATGATAGTAAACTCAATTTAAATTGATAATCTCCCCATCATATTATCAAGTTGATTCCAAAGCAAGTGAGCCTGATCCGTTAATCTAGTAATAATCTACACCAATGCATTTTTCTCCTTCTCCAACTTTGATATAGTATCACCATTCTTGATAGCATCAGCCTATAGCTGAAGGTTATATTCTTGCAAGCTATTGTTGTAGTCTTGTAGTAGTTTGTTTGTCCCTTGAATCATTCTTATCTATGTAGTAACAAAATACAGAATATATGAATATATATATATATTTCTTTCAATTATGTTCAACAATGAATGTTGCTCTACCTGACTATTAAGATGATTTATTTCTTGTGTAGCTTTCTCAAGATCTACCATGAGACCATAACGTAAATTTTCAAAAGCAGTCCTTGCTTCAGCTTCATTCTCCTGAGCTTTAATGGCAACCTGATATGTTTCATGAGTATTGTCATTATGTATAAGTAAATAAAGAAATTATATTTAATTTTTAGAAGGTACCAATTTGTTGGACTCCTCTCTCTTAAGATTCTTCAATAAGGACACCTTCATTCTCTTATTTTCCTTAATTATCAAAGTAAAGACTTCTATTTTGGAGTTCATTTGGGATTCTGAAAAGAAATGAAAATTTCCAAAGTTTAATAGTAAAAAAAATTCATCATTGCATGAAAATATAAATTGAAAACATTCACCAATTTTAGAATGCTTGCTCTTTTCTGACTCCAACAAACTATTGAGCTCATCCTGTATCGCAAGATAACAATCTTCCAGAACAATGTACCAACTAATACAGGACTTTAGCCTCTTAATGTAGTTTCTCATATCATTCACCCTTCCCTGCAAAAAAACTATAAAAATTAGAATAAACACAATTACTCAAGAAAAACAAAGAGACAGATTGTTATTGTAACATAAAGATTAGGAAGCCTAGTTGCCTGGACATCTGCTTTGCCTCTTGATGTCTCAGACAGTGACTTTGCTACATCCTCCCTTGAGTTAAACACAACCCTGGCACCATCACAATCTCAATTAGAGGTGGCAATATCGGGTACACCTCCATTATCCCCATATATTGTATTCATACTCGATAGAGGTAGGAGACAACGTGCGGAGTTTGCCTTTCCTACCATATTCCCACCTAAAATCTTCTGTCGCCTATTTAACCACGATTCGTCCAAGTTCTCGCACTTCTGCAAATCAATCCACACGTAAGAATTCCAAGCAAAGGAGAACAATAGCCATAGAACAGATTGAAACTGAATGTGCCGAGAATTAATCCTTACATTTGAGCAGCTTTGAGAAACATTATACCCAACGATCAGTGGGTGTATGTTCTGGTTCCTCATGTGCATCGTCAATGAGAGAAAAACGATCCAACGGAGCTACGTAGGGGTAGGGATGAAGTGGAATCCTCATGAGATGCAGCGGTTGGATGAGGAACAGAAGACAGAAAGCATCGGATAAGCAAATTACAGACCATAGAAGAAAAAAAAACCTTTTCTTTATCTTTCTGAGGAAGTGTTTGGTCTCGAGAACGAAGATACTCTTTCTCTTCCCTTCTATACACGAGCGAATAGGCGAGTTTTGAGATTTGTAATTTATTGAAACGAGCATGCCCGACATTCCGAAACGACCCAACATGCCTTGTTAATAATTACACGATGAATGAAGCAGTTATATGTATTTTCTTTCAAATAAATATAATTCAGAAAAAAAGAAAACAAACTGAAATAACATTTAAAAACCCAACTAAACGAAAAAATGATTGCATTAATGTTTTTGGCATAAATTTGAAAATGAGAGATTACAAAATAAAGTTTTGAAAAAGGAATATTAAAAAAGATTTTTATATAAATAAATAAAAATTAGATAAATATATATATATATATATGAATAATTAGAGATTGAGAAAAATAGAAACAATATTTAAATTTTTTTCATTAGTCTAGACAAATTTTATCTTTAACTTAATATTATTTTTTAATATGATATTAGGATTTTCTCTTATTATTTTGGAGTAAATTTTTAATAAATTAATATCTAGGATAATAAATATGTAAAAAAGCATTATATTAATATTTGAATCAAGATGAATTGTGTCATCATGGTCTATTTCATCGACCATACTTGTCTATGATAGTGATGGTCCATTCATCATTGCTATTTTTCCATTGTTCTCTTAGTGATAGAATGAAAAGTTGCACAACACTTTAGCCTTATTTGATTGTAATTTTTATACTACAATAAATAATATCTCATATAATGACGATTTTTCTACTAAGCATAATACCTTTTTGAGTATCAATGTTCCCTAGTATTTTTGTTACACCCTAGTGTTTGATGAGTCAAACAAAAATATTTATATCGCATATGAGTTTGCTTTAAGTGAAATTATTAATATTCAATTAAGCCAAGCCATGAACTTTGAATTTCTAAAATAGTGGTCTTCAAAGCTCTTTGAGTCAAGGCAAGCTTTAAGGAAATTGAAGACATGCACTAAAATTTTTATACATGAATTTCTCTTTATTTTTCTTGAATTTGATATGTCCAAATTTTGTGATGATGTGGCACACTAGTAGTATTAATATTTGAAAATATTATAAATTTAATAATTTTTGAATTTTCATTTTTGGGACAAGCATTATTAATAAAAAGTATAGACTTCGTTATTTTATTTTTTAAAATTATTTAGGAATTATTTTTCATGAATTTCTTTTCATTGTAATTTAGAAAAACTTGTAATACTATCATAATATAAAACAATTTTGGTACACTTATATTAAAAATTTTGGCACAAAAATTCTCACAATATACTATAAAACAACATTAGTTTCAGGATTTTTCACTATAGCATTGGTCTTGTTGACTCTACCCGACTGCTGGCCCATCCAGGCTAAAGGCAATAAAAAAAATAAAACAAAAAATTATTCGATGGACCCGAAGGGGCGAGCGAAGCTCGAAGGCGAAGGATTAAGGTCGCAGGGAAAGTTGAACAGAATAGTGCATAATCAGCCTGAAGGGAAACTGAATTAAACATTGTGACTTCAAGTCAACCAGGACCAAGTAACTAAAACTTGGTCGAGGTAGGTGGTAGCCAACCCCAAGCAGCACGAGAGACAAGCGAGCCGAAATCCTTATAGAGCGCAATGGCAACGTATTTTCTACGATATGGGACAAAATTCCCATCCGATCTTCAAAGAAAACGAAAGGCAAGGCACGATCCTACAGTTTATGTTAATCATGGTAAAATGATGCAATTATACAGCATAATGACAGGCAAGGGAATCAAACTTGAGCATATTTACAAGACATTAGAAACCACTACAGCAAACGTTTCAATACGAATAGTTTTCAGACAGCATATCCTAATACCTGTAAGAGAAACCTACACTCGATCCAATGGCCCAGAACAATGCCAACTAAATCCAACGGCCACGGATCTCGAATGGTAAAATTGAAATTCATTCAGAAAAGTCCATTTTATGATCCAAATGGAACGATGATTGTTATGTGTCTGTTACCAAACAGCTAGTTAATTTTAGAGTAGCTGGGAGTGGATTTAGAGCTCAAATTTGAGCTCTATAAATAGAGAAAGATGAAAAAATCCAAGATGTTATAATTGTTGATGTTAATCAAGACCTACCAAAATTCTATAATACCTCAAATCAGATAATTTTTTTAAATCTATTTCTTTAATGTAAAAGGAAATTAAGTGCTAATATTACACTTTGAGATGTCAGTAATACATCATAAGGGTTTTGATCTCTTAGGGAGATTCCTTTCATATAAAGTTAAGTTAATGTAACATCATAACTTTTAATATCAGTTTAACTTTTTAAAAATATTTTGGATTATACTTGAAATTTTGTTACGAATTTAACAATATGATTTTTATTTTAATAAGTGTTTTAGAAAGATATATTATTTAAAAGATCAAAAAAGATTATAAAAATCAAAATAAAAAAAGAAATGAAGAGTTGAATAAATAACTTATATTAAATTTTGTCTAAAATCATTTGGAGACCATTTGATATGAAAGATGCATAGATTATCAACATAGAGATCCCATCCATTTTTCTAATGATGTTATTAAACATATTCTTATAATTATCGTTCTACTTTTAAAATTTTTTATTAAAATAGTTATTGAAATTATTATGAAAATTTTCCCATCTTATATGACAATGCTTAAATCAATATTTTTGCATGCCAAACAAGTCACGTCATATAAAAAATATGCAAGAAATTAAATACCATAGCAATATATAGTAAATAACTTAACATCTACATCCAAATGTTAAAGTTGCCAAAATATTGATTTATAATTTAATCTAGTTTAGATGTTAAAAGCTACTATTTTATATTTTCATCAACCACTAAGCATATGTACAAGAAAATTCATAGTCACCTAACCTGAAATTTAAGGTTGTCACCTTCTTTCCCACGTTGGCTCCACAAGCCAATTTACCCAATTTGTAAAAGCCCCAATTTTTGGGATTTTACAAAAGTTTGTCGACATAGTTTGCTTAAATTCTCACATAATAGAAAACAATACATTTTAATTCTTTATTGCAATGTTTAAAACTTACTTTAACAATAAAATGTCATATTTTGAAGTTTTAATTTGAACCATTTGCCATCAAAATCTTTTTATGTCTATGATTTTCTAAATCAAGAAAATTATCCATTTACTCCACTTAAATACACTAAACTTCAATAAAATGAAAATTATACTATACTCAACATTTCTTTAAAATTTCTTAACATATTCATAGCCACTAGTGGCTATTTCACGAGTATTTGATCACTAATTAATTTTAGAATAAATTGGATTTTTAGAAATGGGAAAATACTATATTTTAATCAAAATTTTAAAAAAAATCTAGTTTTCTTAAATCTTTTGATACAAATGATGTCCAAATTTTTTTAACAAATTGTAAAACTCATAAAACTATACTACACGTAATTTTTTCTATTTTTGTTTAATATTGTTTAACTTTTAAATAACTTTTTTCACAAAAAAGAATTTCTTTTCTAAAAAATGTATCATTTTTTCTATTTTTTTAAGATCATGTGACCACTTTAATTCCAAATTTTATGATATTACAATATTGAATTCTTAAAAATTTGATATTCATTATTTAATATTCTTCTTCTTCCACCGTAGGACTCGTATCCCATCTTCTAAAAAATTTATAATGTTTTATAAAGTAGTAATACATCAATAAAAGTTATAAACTTTATAAAATTATTTTTTAATGTGGTTTTTTACTTTTAATGAAATAATGTATCTCCTTTCTCTTTAATCTCTGTTTCACCATCCAATAAATGCACTTAATTAATTTATATTGTAGATAATGAGATTAATCATAATAAAATTTATTAAATAATGCTCATGCTATTAAAATATTATATTATTACAATTAATTCCATAATTTGAGTCTAAATAGATTCATCATATTAAAGTCTACTTTTTTGATTGGATCATCTACAACCTATTAGATCATTTGATTTAATTCATTTAATTGTTCAATGTATGTGTAATGGATGATAGATTTTTCCAACTTCTCTATTTGACTTGTGTTAATTCCCAATATGTCCAAGTCATACTATTCAATCCGCATGTAAGATCATTAAATGCTCATTGAAAGATTACTGGATTGTCTATCAAGCATTCGATAAAGACTCACAACACAAATGTTGAAAAATTATTAGATTGTTTGATATTTTTCATTAGATCATTCAATCTTTTGTTGGTTTATTTGATAGTCCCATTGAATATAGTACAAAGACTTTGTTTATTTCATGTATTTTCTTTAAATCATCAAATTCCCATCTACAGTAATGATTTCATGCACATCTGGCTTAGTTCTCCTTACAAATATTTCATACTTTACTCCATAGCAAGAAAAAGGAAACATTTATAGCTTACATGAAAATACTTATACTTTCAGCTTAGATCTTAACTAGATTTCTTCAAAATCAATTGTAAATCATGAGGAAGACTTAACTTGTTTCTTTTAATTAGATTATTGCCATAGTGATCCTTTAATTCATTTTCTTTTCTTCTCTACAACTAATTAGGAGTTATGACCAAAGCTTATATAATATCTCTTTTTGATAACAAAGTGCATATGTAATAGTCATTTTTATTAACTTAAAAATTCCTTCTAAATAAGTTTAAATTATTTAGTTTGTGCATGTCATATTTGAAACATGAGAATTTATTGATGAATAATCTTTTTAAAAAGCATGCCAAGATAATAATGATAGAATACAAAATCTAAGTATATTATCATGATGGTTTCAATTTGAGAAATTAGTATGTATGCGGTTTATATTTTTTCAAAAACTATATAAAATTTCTATAAATATTTAAAATTAAAAAATAATTAAAATACAAGAAATTTATATTAAATAATAAAATAATCCTCTTATTAAATAATATGATGTGCTCTTTTGTCTCGAGCATTTTGGCAAAGTTCAGTAGTGCATAAATGAAGCATGAAGAGAAAGAGCTTAGGGAGAGCGTTAAAGGAGATTTGGCTTGAGATCTTGTAGAGATTCAAAGAAAACATAGAGAAAAAGAAAAAAAGAAAAAAGAAGAAACAAAATTTTTGACCTCACTTTACTGGAATCACATCTTAAGGTAAGTTCCTAATTGAGTTCATCTTCATAACTCATATATTTGTTATTTGGGGTGTTTTGGAAGTGGATTTTTGTGATTTTGGTAGATTTATGGTTGAGTTTGTTATTTTTTTAATTGTTATGATTCAACCAAACAATCAACCAAATCATTTGGTACAATCTATAAAAAATGACTAGTGATAGGGCTTTGCCTTTGTGCAAATGGCACAGTTAGTTGAACATTGTTCTAGTGCACTAAATTAACCAAACAAATAAAATGGATTTAGGAAAGACATAACAAAAATTTCCATATTTAATCTTTTTCGTTGACAAGTGGTCGTTAACATCGTACAAGTATGATGAGCTGATCAGATGAATATGATGGGTTTAGAAGAAGGTCTAATAGAGATTTCCCATATAATAAAAAATTTGGCGTATGTATGCCATGGATCATACGATGTGATATAGAGATCATACCATATGATATGAAGCTAAAAATGTTAAAGTATATAATCTTGTTTAAAGATTATTTGAAATAGTTTTTGTAAGTGCTTTTTTATAAAAAGTGGTAATGACAAAAAAAATATAATATGAATTCTACAAAAAATTGAGAAGAGAAGATAAAGAAGGAGTGTCCATGGAAGTGATATCTCAAAACCATTAGATACGTTAACTAATTAATTATGATATAAGAGAGTTGCTTTATTAAACTCAAATCTATCATTATGTAATGACATCATGATATGAGCATTAGCATGGCATGTTATCATTTGCATATGTTTTAATATTAAAATAGTCCTTTACTATTATTAATATATAAATGTATTCAAAAAGATTATTATTTAAAAATTAAGTAAATAATTATTAAATCATCAATGAGGAAAATTCAGTCGATGTAATATGACTAGATTAAAGCGATGCAAAAAATCACATGCAAAGCAATAAAGATTTACATAGTAATATATCCAAATCAATTAAAAAATTAAAAGAAATAACATAAATTATATGTGAAAGTTGTATTCAAGGGCACTAAGATAAATGAATATAGTATCCTGAATCATCAAATTAGGTATGAATCAAAATGTTTCTGAGAGAATGCCAAACACTTAGAAAATAATATTTAAAATTATAAAAAATAATACTTAAATAGTTAAAGCTCATGGAGATGAGTACAACCACATTTGTTTCATCTCGATCCCCTTGTTTCAAATTATAGTAAATTACCAACATAAATAACCACAAATAATAATGAAGTATTCTTCCAATATTAAGTAAATATATAATAAAGTGAAAAAAGTTAAATTGAATCAATGAATATAGCCAAATCAAAATTATATAAAAATCACATGAGAAGAGATTTAAAGTTATATAATAACCAAACAAAATTGATGAAAAATATTTGAAAAAAATGAGATAAATGGTACAAGAAAGCTACTATCCAAAATAATAAAGAGATTGAATGTAATATTCTTGATCATGAAACCAAGTGTAATTAAAATGACATAAGGTTTTTCAAAAAAACAAAAAATAAAATATTTTAAACTATATAAATTATTTTCTAAATAGATTTAGTAGGTGAAGCATTTAGATTAGACATCATTTGGAATTACTTTAAATTAACATAATAAATAAGCATTAATACTAATAAATTATTATTTTAATATTAATAAATTTATATTAAAGAATAAATTAGATAAACTGATGCAATATAATATTATCAAATTGAACTGAAAATGTGAAAAAACGAGATAAATATTTCAAGATAGTTATATTCTAAGTTACTAAAGAGATAAAAAAATAAAATACTCAACCTTGAAATTAGGAGAGAATAAAATGTCTGAGAAATTAGGTCGAAACCTAAAAAATATTTAAAATTATTAAAATAACAATGTAATAGAATAAAGTACATCATGATGAGTCAAAAATTTGTTTCTTCATGATTGGATCTTGCTTGGAATTATAATGAATTACAAGAAAAAAAATAATAAATTATAGCTATAATATTAACTATATATATATATTAAAGATCTAATAAGATAAATTGAGACAATATAATCATGCCAAATTAAAACCTTGTCAAGGTTATAAGAGAGGTGATTTAATGACAAATATTTATATAACTAAATTTGAAGAAATAAGGTAAATTATTTGAGAAAGAAAAAAATTCCAATATTTTAAGGAGATAAATATTTCAAAATATAAATTAATAATTATTTATTTTGTGAGAGCTTATCCATATTAGTCCAACAATTATTATTTCATGTCAAATGAACTTATTATGGAATTATAGTGAAACATGATATCTTCCTTAACAAATTAACACTTCTCGATATTTGCATAAAGTTGAAATTCTCTTAATTTAGACAACATTTTTTACAATTGCACAAAATGTTCTTCGAGAGAATTATTGTAGATAATAATATCGTCAAGACATACCATAATTAACTCGTCAAAATACTCATAAAGAATATTCTTCATTAAATTTTAGAATATAGCATGTACATTTGTTAAGCCAAAAGGAATGACTAAAAGCTCAAAAGATACTTATTAAGCCACATAAGTAATCTTGGCTTCATCTTTAGCCACAACTTTGACATGTCGATATCTAGATCATTGGTCTAGCTTAGAGAATCCTATTACCTTATATAATTGATCCAAAAAATCTTGCACTAAAGGAGCTTGGCACTTGTTTTTCATTATCACTTTCTTCAATATATGATAGTCTGTGCACATTCACAAGGAACCATCATGTTTTTTTGAAAATAACACTAGGGCACCCAATAGAGCTTTAGATGATTGAATGAAGCTAACATCCAACAACTTATTCAATTATTTGAGAAATTTTGTCAACTCTAATGGTGCACATAATATAGGAGATAGGCAGGAGAAACAACAATAGGTAGCAACTTGATTTTATGATCAATCTCCCTTTTTGGAGGCAGCTTTTTAAGCAACACCAAAAGCATGACATATTCAAATTATTTGATAACTTCTATGACTACATCAAGTATATAATGACTTAATCCTTCTTAATCACAATCAATGTAGCAAAGTGTTTGTCCTCACTTAATTTCAATCCTTTTCCAATATCATTGTTAAAATACATTCTATCTTATTCTTCATTTCAATATCTTCTTCCCATAAGGATAATAGTAATGAATGAAAAGGAGTATCTTCTTACAACACCATGATACCATCAAGGTGTGGTATAGGGGCTATCTTAAACTTCCTATGAAAGTTGACCCCCAAAATAAAATCAAAACTATCCAAAGGATTCACCAACAAGTTTATCTTTCATGTTTAACTTTCCAAAGTTAAGGGTACACCATGGGCCATTTCTACCACAACTTGAACCTTTGCAATCATTATTTTTAGAAATTAGATAACTTTCTCACTTGCAATCTATATTTCCAAATAAGTATGGTATCCACAAATGTATGTGTCGCAGCCATGTCAGCCATGATTTCTTGTCCATTTGCTTTCATCAAGATGTGCATCAACATAGAGTTTGTAACTATCACATCATTACTTATTGTGTTTAATAGTTGATTAAGCCAACCATTAAAGGATCGAGCATTTACAAAAGATTGACAAGTACAACAACTTCTCGATGAAATTCCTCATTGGTTTTCTCGACCATAAGAGCATTAAGCTTCTCTCCCTTATGACATTCTTGAGCATGATGAGGTTCCTCACACAAGGAACTACCTTGTTGATTATTAGAGTTATTTGTACCTTGGAAAGATGATAACTTTTGCTTTCATTTCCTTCATTTTTCTCGTGCCTACCAAGCTTCTTGGCATCCCAAATCTACTCTCCTTTCTTTTCCTTGTCATTTCCTCTAGATTTTGAAGGGCATCTAAAACTTCGAAGACTCTTAGTCTACAAGTGCATCGACAATAATGATTATGCTTGATAAGTCTTTCACATTTTACCAAAAAAAGTGCCAACTGTATCCATAGTTGTAGCCAATAAAAGAAGTTGAAAAGCTTATATTTCTTTGATATATTTTTATTATCTAGAATCAGAGAACTAAATTTCTTTACATAATCTTTCATGAATCCACGATGCTTTAACATTTTGAAGGCATCACAAGCCGTCCACAAAATGTTGTTAGGGAGAAATTTATCTTTTATTTCTCTTTTAAATTTTTCTTATATATAAATTTTCATCCTTCCATCATTTGCATCATCAACACTCTACATTTTTCATCATACTATTGCATCTCCGATGAGATACATGGTAAAAATGATCACTTTCTACGCATCCAGCACATGAGTAGATTAAGTATTGCCCCATGTTCTATGAGAAGTTCTCTAACTCCTTCATATTCCTAATGCCATTGAAACACTTCTATTCAAGAATTTTCACAAAGTGCCCATTTTCTTTTCTTCGCTACAACTAATTAGGAGTTATGGCCAAAGCTTATACAATATCTCTTTTTGATAACAAAGTGCATATGTAATAGTCTTTTTTATTAACTTAACAATTCCTTCTAAATAAGTTTAAATTATTTAATTAGTGTATGTAATATTTGAAACTTGAGAATTTAATAATGAATAAGCATTTTGAAAAGCATGCCAACATAGTAATGATAGAATACAAAATCTGAGTATAGTATCCTGAAGGTTTCAATTTGACAAATTAGTATGTATGGTATTTATATTTTTTAAAAACTATTTAAAATTTTTATAAATATTTAAAACTAAAACATATAAAAAGATAATAAATTTTGATTAATTAATAAAATAATCCTCTTATTAAATAACAGAATACTTTCTCTATTGTCTTGAGCAATTTGGAAAAGTTCTGTAGTGCATAAATGAAGCATGAAGAGAAAGAGCATAGGGAGAGTGTTAAAGGAGATTTAGCTTGAGATCTTGTGGGAATTCAAAGAAAACATAGAGAAAAAAAAAGCAAAATGAAGAAAAAAAAAATTTTAACCTCACTTTACTAGAATCACATCTTAAGGTAAGTTCATAATTGAGTTCATCTTCATAAATCATATATTTGCTATTTGGGGTGTTTTGGAACTGGATCTTGTGTGATTTTGGTGGATTTATTATTGAGTTTGTTAGTTTTTAGTTGTTATGATTCAACCAAGCAATCAACCAAATCATTTGATACAATCTATAAAACATAACCAGTGATGGGGCATTGGCTTTGTGTAAATGGCTCAGTTAGTTGATCATTGTTCTAGTGTGCTAAATTAACTAAACAAATAGAATTGATTTAGGAAAGACACCATAGCAATTGCCTTATTTAATCCTTTCTTTGACAAGTGATTGTTAACATCATACAAGTATGATGAGCTGATCAAATGAATATAATGGGTTTAGAAGAAGGTCTAATAGAGATTTCCCATATAATCAGTAATTTGGCGTATATATGCATGAATCACATGATTTGATATTCAGATCATATCATATAATATAAAGCTAAAAATGTTAAAGTATATAATCTTGTTTAAAGATTATTTCAAATTGTTTTTAAAGTGTTTTTTCATAAAAAGTGGCAATGATGACAAAATATAATATGAATTGTATAAAAAATGAGAAGAGAAGATAAAGGAAAAGAAGTGTCCAAGAAAGCAATATCTCAAAACCATTTGATACATTAACTAATTAATTATGATATAAGACAGTTGCTTTGCTAAACTCTAATTTAACATTATGCAATGACATGACTATATGAGCATTAGCATAGCATGATATCATTTGCATATGTTTTAATATTGAAATAGCCTTTTACTATTATTAATATATAAATGTATAAAAAAATATTATTATTAAAAATTAAGTAAATATTTATTGAAGCATAAGTGAGATAAATTCAATCAATGTAATATAACTAGATTAAAGCGATTAAAAAAATCTCATGCAAAGCAATAAAGATTTAGATAGTAATATATCCAAACCAATTAAAAAACTAAAAGAAATAAGATAAATTAGATATGAAAGTTGCATTCCAAGGCACTAAGATAAATGAGTGTAACATCCTAAATCATCAAATTAGGTATGAATCAAAATGTCTTTAAGAGCATGCCAAACTCTTAAAAAATAATATTTAAAGTTATAAAAAATAATATTTAAATAGATAAAGCTCATGGAGATGAGTACAACCACATTTGTTTCATCCCAATCGCCTCGTTTCAAATTATAGCAAATTATCAGCATAAATAATCACAAATAATAATGAAGTATTCTTCTAATATTAAGTAAATATATAATAAAGCAAATTATAGCAAATTACCAACAATTTCCTTTTCATCATGGAATTTACATAACTTTATTTGGCCTTGGTTGTGCATTAAGACTTACCTCAACTTTAGGCATTTGCCCTTTCTCTTTATTGTGCCAATATTTCTTTGGGTGATGCATTTAAAGGTGTCAACGGGTTGAGCTTAGTAGCTTTGAGGGTGGTGGTCACTTGGATAAGCTTTTTGAGGAAAGTTCTTACCAAGTCTTAGTCATTTTTGCAATTGGATGAGACACTTTAAAGGCAAATATGCTTTTCCTTTTGGCTTCCCAATAAGTGCGAAGGAGAATTCTTTCTCATTAATGAGCCACAAAATTCTTCTAAAGATTTCTTGTGAGGACAATGTAGAAACCATGTTAAAGATTTCTCACTTGTGTAATGCAAGAATTTTCTTTATTCGCTTCCTTAGAAGCGTCATTGAAGAATTAGAGAAAGCCTTGAAGAGGCTCAAATTAATGTTATCTTAGATTAATGAGTGAATCAAAGAACTACTTAAGTTTAATGCAACTAACAAAGAAGATAGAAAATATGCTCTTATATTACTTAACAGAGAAATTTAATATTGGAGGTTGCTTCTATAATCATTTGGAAGTTACATCTTTTAAAAAAGTGAAAAAACTTTCATTTATATGTCTTGAAATGACTTGTAAAGAATTAATAATCTTGAACTCCTTTAGAAAAATACAAGGGTTTAAGTTAACAAAATAAAAATAAAAGTTAGGTAATTAAAGTTGATAAGATCTACTTCTTATTAGGAGAAGTCTCATAAAAAATGTGTAGATTATACTTGTATGCCTATAATAGGTTGGATTTCTTATCAAAGTGATTGAGGAATCCTTAACAAAGTAGAGTTGATAATGTCTTAATGTTAGGTACCAACCTAATCACTTAATTAAAAAAAATAATCAAGTGTTTTATGCATATAAAATATTGAGTGAGGAAAGTAAATTCTATATAGAGACATGATGATATCACAAAATCCTTAGCACTAACTAAAATAAAATCATACAAATAAATTATCATCATAATATAATATAGATATAACTTGTATAACAATATATATAGAGTTCAAATTGATGTTTTATTTTACTTTCAATTATCGAACCCATGCAAAGTATTGCTCACTCTGAAATCTTAAGAGTGTGGTCTTCTGTCTCGGTGTCAAATCCCCAAATCTCAATTTAATGGATGCATGATCTGTGATGTAAGCACAAATTATATTTAATTATTTCAAAAGATAAATCCAATAAGACAACTAAACATAAAGGAATGCTAAAATAATCAAATATGTTGAATTAAAAAAAATCCATTTCATAACCTTGATAATAAACCACTTGTGTAAGTTTGAAATCAAACTAAATGTCATGCATACTATAAGTAAACTACATAAAATATGACTACTAGTTTTTCTATTCTTTCTAATTTTTAATATTTTATATAATCATCAAATTTAGTATTCCTTAAATAACTATTCTCATTAGATCCAATAATTATATAAATATATAGCCTCTAATCATCATCTATTTACTCTATCTAAATAATATTAGGTAGATGTCTAATCCAAATATTGACTCTATGATAGCTCCTTAGGTTTAATGCCCTATGGTAAGTATGGTAGCTATATCTTATGATAAAATTTGGTTGGCATAATATCATCCATTATAAATAATGATGTCATAACACATACACTAGGCATATTTTTAATCTGAAGATCAATACTTTATAATAATATCTATTGGGGTTAGTGTCATCAATATCAGAACACACTAAAAATTTCTAATTTGAAGATTGATATTGTAACATCTCATAGGCATAATATTGAGGACAATATCCTTAAAAAGCTATTTTTAATTTTTATTTTTCAACTACATAATATCGTATTTTATGTTCATCAAAACTATTGATATATATAAATATATATATATATTTATGTTAGCTTGTTTATTATTATCAAAACTAATATACATTATTTATATGTTAAGTGTTTTCACTTTATATTGCTTTAATTTACTTTTTTATGATTCCATATAACAAATACATGAATAAAATAATGTAAATCTTGTAATTAATAAAGTCATGTACCAAGTAATATAAAAAATCATTAGTATCATACTAAACTATAATATATAAGTATTTTCCACCATAATAAATTTAATTTTAAAAAAAAAATTAAATAATATTATGTTAGATTACAAATTATAAATTTATTTATATTTTTAAACTTTATTCATTAAAAAAATTTATAACAAAATATATAAAAAAAGAAATATTACTAAAATAATATTATCATGTTACATAACATGTTATCCAATTTTTCTATCTAAATATGATGGTATTACCTTCCCTTTTGAATTTTAATTTATTTTAACTTTTAAAATATTATATTTATGTAAGGGTCAACAGACATCCGAATTATAAGAAGTTAAAATTATGTAAATTCTCTTTTTATCATTAAGTTGTTCCTTATATCATACTTCAACAATTCTTTAAATTGTATCATACAATTATCTAGAATCAATTAATCTATATTATATCATACATATATGATATCATTATTGTATTACACGACCCGCTTTATTCCTCATTACCTAATATATTAGTTTATTTGAATCTACAAATCTAATAAAACTATCATACACTATGATAATAATATTGTATTATATGTTTTAATTCGACTCCTCATATTTTAATATCTTTTTTATGTTATACTATGATCCATATAAATGCACTATATGATATGGAGACTTCTTTAATGATTGTATGATATGATTAATCAAATTTTACTAAATGGTTTTATTTCTCTCAGCTAACATCATCCGCTTTTCATATTAATTTGATAAATGCATCATATTATACCATTCAACTTTGTTAAAATTATATAACTTGAAATTGCACCTTACGATCACCAACAGTGTACTAATCTGTCTATTTAGACTTATTAATTCTCTTTCAACTGAAATAGATCATACAATATGATGTTTATATTATTTTGTATGGCAGATTCATCTATGCAACAGTAATTGTGCTCTTAGTATTAGTGTGATTTAGCAAAATGACAATACAATTATTTTTGACAGCCTTCTCATAGCTCTATCATAAGCTTATCGTATATTGTGATACGAGAACTCATCTTTCTTCAATGAATTCAACATAGTAACATAATAGAAAAATATAGAGCTTACATCATCGACGATTCAAACTTTGCAACTCTCCTCTAATGATAGAATTCTACCTTTATCTCTTTATGTTCTTTGTCACTCTCTTCTCTCACTATTTTTTTGCACTTTATGCCTATCTTTTTTGTGCATGTATCTCTCTTATTGTGTCTTTTCTCTCCATTCTATTCTATCTCACTTCTTGCACTTAACATTTTCTTTTATGTTCTTATATCTCTATCTCGTTTATTCCCTCTTATTTCTCCATCTCTCTATTTTCTCCCACACTTTCTCTCTCTATCTATGAGCATTATAACTTATATCGCTTAATCAATCTCTCATTTTTTTTATGTCTAGATCGGTATGGCCTTTATCTATGACAGTTTTTGTTATAATATCTACGTTCTTTCCCCTTTTATTATCTCTCGTCTTTCTACTCTTCTCCCTTTTTCCCTTCTTTTATAACTTTTTATCTCTTCTATTACACTTCTCTACCTCTAACATTATTTATGCTTGCTTCTCTTATCGCCACTAATTTCTTGAATGAGATAAGAGAATAGGGAAGCATCATGGCTTACTGAAGACCATAGTGTTTGAGAGAGATGTCCAATTCATGAGTGACTTTTGGCAAGGGAAGGGGCCCCTATAGGGAATGACCTTTAGGGAACTTCTTCCAAGTGAAGGTCTTATAACTAATCTACTTTCCAGAGTGCTCCCCCCTTGTTGGCCAAATACTTGAAACAAAGTGGAATTCTACTAGGGTGAATCCTCGCTCTTTTGTAAACATGACTTAGTAATATGAACTTCCTCGTAACCTCGCAGCTAATCTTTCTTCTCTCACTCATGAACTTGATCCCTGCAATTTTCCTGATCGGCTGTTTTTCTACATGTAACACTACATCTACCAGTTGACAAGAATTCGACACAAGGATTACTAAATTGTTCGAAGTTTTTGGTTGTTTGGAATCATACATAATTCTATTGATCAACAAGAATTCAGCACTTTTCACTTGTACCAACATATACCACCTGATGCCCTTTTTCTGCATCCACTACGGTTATTTCATATCCTCCTTTTTCTGGACATATTATTCGACTCACTATACTGGCCGATGTAGCATTAGAAACTGTATTGCTACTCTAGCTACCATCAAGATAAATCTGACCCCTTCCTCTGTTCCCACCTAAATATATGGGATATTTTCATATGTGAGCATCTTCTTTCATAGTAGAGCCAGGTGAAAGAATGGTGAAGACAATTTTACTATATTTCATACTAGGAACAGGACCTATCACAAGAAGATTTTGGTGATTAGGATGGTAACACTGAAAAGAAAGATTGACCATCTTTTCTTTCATTTCAGAGAAATAAGATCGGGGGGGGGAGTGGGGTAAGGGGCTAATTCGAATTGCTCAGGTATAATAAGGACAACTCATACATTCAAAGATCCTTTTTTATCGTTAGCAAGTTTTTTTTTTCAATTGCATATCATAAGGAATACGAAAAATCTCTTCAAATATAGTTTCAAGAAGTACAGCTTATGGAACTTCAATAACCACTAGGTTATTAGCTAAATGACAATTGGCACATACAATTCAACCAGTTGCTTCTAGGGGGCGAGGGTAGGGGCTAATTCGAATCGTTCAGGTATAATAAGGACAGCTTCAACATTCAAATGTAGTTTTTTGCCATTAGCAAGTTTTTTTTCAATTGCACATCATAAGGGATACAAAAAATTGCTTCAAATACAGTATTAAGACGTACGACTTGTGGAACTTCAATATCCAATAGCTTATTAGCAAAATGGCAATTACCACATACAATTTAACCAGCTGCTTCTTGGGGATTTTTGCAACCCTGTTGTGCAAAAATGGGAATTCATTTGAAATAGATGCTCAAGTTATTACATATATAATGGTCAATACAGAAATGGATGGAGTCATCTGTTCATTTACACAAGAAAAGGTCTTTCATTTTTTTTCATAGTCAAATCATTGATCCTGAAATTTCTACAAGAAATTGGATAGGTAGTTGGTAGAATTCTCTATTAACAAATTGGCCATTGTATTGATTGTACAAAAAATAATTGGAATTTGACTATAATGGTAACATAAAATGAAAACCTTGAACCAAAAGGGTAGAAGTATAAGAAGTACAAAGAATAAGTTAGATGAAAAATGATTTCTTTATACATGAAAAAAGGTATCTAATTGGATTGATATCGAGAGATTTGATGAATTCTTCATTCATTCATTGAATGATAAATTTTGACAAGCGATGGAGATACAAGATTTCCAAAATGAAAGATCCCATATTTCTCAATTACATATATAATCACTAGAAAAATGGAAACAAGAAGAGATATTATTTGCTTGTTTTGAGAAAATAAAAAATAATCGCAAATTGAACGAATCATTAGATCCCAACAATGGGTCGAGTGAAATCCAAAACATAAATCAACAATGAAAAGAATCAAAAAAGCTTTTATTGTGTCATTCAAGTTATACGAAAATTCCTGTGAAAATATTGAAACAGATTAAGTAGGTAAAGAAGTGCAAAATGATATGGAAATGAGATTCATTCTGTCTTTTGACCAATTGTATCATTTCTATACGAAGCCTTTGTATATCTACCTCTGAGTAGTCCTTTATCATCTCGTCCAACAAGAAGAGTTCTTCGAATCTTCCTCTTCAATATCATTCAAAAGGATTTCAAATTGCCTGGTATTCCACCATCGAAGAATCCATGTTTCTAGAGCTTTGTTAAGTGAGAGAGAAATCAACCAGGGCCAGAAGATTATAGGCACAAAATATTGGAGAAAAGCTGATGCATTCTTTTTTTCATTGGAAAAGGTACCTTGTTTTATGGTTCTATTCTACATTCAAAGACTCAATTCTAACACAAAAACTGAAATTGAAAATTCTGATACCTTGTTCTTCTTCGAATTATAACCTCTTGTTCTAGAACTTGTATAGAAATCTTAGATTTAGATAGAATTGACAAAAGAAACAAATTCATTCCAAATTGACATCATATATACAGAATGAAAAAAAACAACAAAATGAAAGGGTTTGATAGTTTTCATCTTGAAATCCAAACAAGATTCATTACTTCAAAAGGATTCTTCGAGTCTTCAACAAAACGAAATAGAATATAGCCTAAGCATCTTTTGCTGAAATGAATAGTTTAAAAAGTACCCCCCCACTTTTTGAAGAAGCTTCAGTTGTTTGAAAAAGGTAATTTAGAAGTTTTTTCCCACATACTTAGATTGACTCTTCAATTCATTTCACTTCAATTCACTTCTTCATACCATTCAATTGGTACGTGCAAGAAATAGGCCAATTCGGCAACTTTCATTTATAGTGCTGTCCAATTATCATCAGTACGATTGAAGGGAATAGTTACTGGGCTCATGATCTCCATTTTGATTGATTTAATATCTTTTAGAAAGAACAACAGAAGATGAAACAATTTATTCTATCAAATAGGTCATGATCACTACCTACATTCCATGCAATTGTACACCACAAATCAAAACTAATGAATAGACCTACAATCCCTTAGAAAGACATCACGATACCCTAAAAAATCTACAATTAAAAGCATAGAGCGTAGGAAATGGTGCTATAAACCCTTTTTCTTTGAAACAATTGAAGGATAGAACAAATAGAAGATTGACAAGGACGAGAACTGCTTATAGACTTTGAACTACAAGGTTGAGCTTTCAGCCTTCTCAAGTGGGGCCCCCATAGGGGTACTATTGAAGATCAGGGGTAGAGCCACCTCTGGGGAAAAGATCTTTGGGGATCTTTTTTGGGGAACTTCTTGACTCATTCTCTTTAGTTGGCTAACTAATCTGTATCCACCCAAAGGTCACAGGCCCATCATGGCCCGAGAAGCAGCTCAAGGTCGTTGATGAATGACATCGCCTTCGACTACCTCCCGAACTGCAAACCCACGAAGGGTGGAAGAAGTTTTTCTTTTTCTCTCACTTCTCCATGTTCTCTAGAACTCGTCGAATCTGGTGCTCTTTTGTCCACCACATTCATCTTAGTCGATGATGAACCATCTCCTCCCATAAAAATTCTCTGGGGACTTCACGTCCATGGTGAACCTACGATTTCCTTAGGTAGGGTACCTGTCGGAGATAACTCTTCGTGCCTTAACCCAATATAATTCGTGGAGGAGCCCTCCACACAAATACCCTATGCCTTTTGTAGATAGATCCACTTTAGAGCTTGCCTTGTTTCCAAAGGGCCTCCTTGAGTTTTTCTCTTGGCATCTCATCCTTCCTGCCTCCATGGGCGGAGGTGGTCATCCGTACTTTGAAGCTCCTCTTGAGGAACCTTGCAAGACTTTGTCGTTGGTTATCTTTGAGAGGTCAGGATGTTCCCGTGAGGATAAGAGGAATCACAGTGGGATCTTTGGTCGAGAAGAAAGGGATTCCTTAGACCTCGATTACATAGTGACATACTCCCAATCCCGTGTCTTCTTCCTTTTTCCTTTTTCTTATCAAAGTTCCTCAGAGGGGAGCCCCTGGGTTCCTCATAAGGGGACCTGAACCTCAGTTCTGATGCTTATGCAATCGACTTTTGCCTAGTGACTTCATATTCTATATTATAGACCTTGACTTTCATCAAGTTCTATATTTGCCTAAGGAACTAGCTTAGCCAAACCCTGGTATATATATGTGGGCTTTCTTCTTCGACTTCTCATATTGATCATTCGTTTGGTCAGTTTTTTAAGCAAGAATCACAACGTCATCTTCGTTGATTTTCATAGTCAATGTCCCCCAGTCCTGAGTGAGGCACATCCTAGAAGTTGACTCTTTTATCAATATGAAAGCCCTAGGGCACCTCTTCAAAAGAAGTTCCTTATATTGTACCTAAACCCTAGACCTTGTTTGGTTCCTTTGAAGTTATTAGCCCTATAAATTCAAGTTGACCCGCCTACCCGACCAAGTTGTTTGATTGAGTTGAGGTTGGCGATCTCCTTCTTCTGCTTTCATTCCTTAGCTCTCTTTGTAGTGTGCCTAGCTCTTCAGAAGCAGGTTGGAAAGGCCTAGTGACTCGACATTTCATGGAATTTTTTATGTTTCTAGCTTATATTTATCTCAAAAGAAAAGAACCTTTCCTTGCACTTCTAGTAAGATAAGCTCAAAGTCACCCAAAAGAATCCCAAACTAGCCAACAAAGATAGTCCTAGACACCTTGCCTAAGAATAAAAGACTTTGATTAAAATTGCCTCATGAACCCTCAGCAATAGTAACATTGCCATCCAGCTTCATTGTTTCCTCTCATTTGATCAACACAGGTTTGATATCCAAAATTGTCTTAGCTATTCCCCTACCGGGTAGGCACAAATCATTAGAATCGGTAGTATCACATAAAAAACTAGTAGAAGAATTATTATTCATAATATTGATAAGAAAATCGACCGAGCCCCGACCCAACCCCCCTTTTGTTTATATTTTCTTCTCTTTTCTTTTGTGCTTTAACTGTGAGAAAAGTTGAACTGTTGCCAGCATCTGACTACCCTACTTTAGCATATCTGAATCTATTTAAATATGGTTTTCAATCTTCTTGGGTGAAAAGATTTCGTTGTTCTACTTCTGTTTTTGTTTTGGAGTGAAGAATTCTTCTTTAATCTTTCACCTCATGTTTGAAGGATAACAATTGAGGTTTTTTTATTGACTATTGCTCTTGAAATAAGTAATCTACCTACTTTGTGTTCTTTCAAGAGTTTAGCTTACTCAAATGGCCTTCACAACTATATGAAACTGAGATCTACCCTTCCACAAACTTACCATCATTTTCTTTATCCTCGTACCTTCAAACCACCCCTCCACTTGTTCCCTTGACTTTGCCCATAAGCTTCCTTTCCCTTACCATCAATCCCTTACTCTTACTCCATTCATTCAAATCGGTTTGACTAGCAACTCTTTTCAATCCAGATCTTACTGATCAGCTAGCAGGTGTTCCTCTCAAATCCCATTATTTCATCGACAGGTAGGGGCTATTGTTGGATGTTATGGTTCTGCCCTCCTCCTCATCTTCTCGAATAATCAATGGCTTTAGCCTTCAGCTTTCATAGGTGGGAATAGCTAACTCATCAAAGAAGTCAATCGCTCCAACTTCGCATTGGGTTGGGCCCTCTTCTCGTTAGTCATATGTAATATGTATCGCACCTAAAGAAAAGTGGAGTGAGGCAGTCCCCATTTAGTTTAATCTAGAATCGAATCGCTTTTATGAGAATACGTACCTCTCCTTACTATAAGTTTGAATTTGTATTCTACTCACTAGAATATTGATAGGTCCAAATGATATGCTAAGAAAGTCTAAACCACCAAAGTAGGCCTGGTTGTAGGAAACTCTTTGCCTTACCTTGTTTAACTGGGGACTCTCTGGCTAATTTGACCATTAAATCTTGCAACTACTGAAATTTCTACTAATTCGCTTGTTGCTTTCTATTTTTCTAAGTCAAAGAAATCCAGGCATTTGGAAATAGCACCAGCTAAGAAATTGGATAATCTATATGGAAGATATATATGAAGACTATCTAAGTATACTGAAACTAACTAGTAGTGACCAGGACCTGTTAAGCGAACAAGCCAAGTTTTTCAAAGAAAAGAATAGGTCTATCAAGAAGACAAGCTCCACACTCAAGTCAACAGATCCTCAAAGGCCCCCATCCCAACCCTGCCCCTTATTGAGTGCCTAACCAAAATAGTCTATTACTATAGGGCTCGGCGATGCATTTGGCCCAGAGATAGGCATCTCAAGGAGAATCTTTGACTAGCTACTAAGTCACAGTCAGAAGTTCCCCTATGGAGGCCTCTGAATGCCCTAACTTAGAAAAAATAGATGAACTAGAATGATTCTTTGTCCCAAAGGTTTTGTAGCAAAAGGAAATCTTCATCAGTAGTGGAATGGAATCATTCAATCCAGGAAACAAGAAATTCTCTCCCTTTTTGAGGTATTCTACTTTCAGACTAAAGAACTATTCCACATAAGGCCGATCAGTTCATAAGGCAGCGGCATAGACTCTCTCCCCTTAAGGAAGATTGACTGGATAACAGATTATAGATCAAAGTCAAGGTAGGCGTTGTCCCTCCCACCCAAGATAACTAACAGTTTCTAGGGCTTAATTGAATACTTATCTATAGTATCCTCTATTTAATGAAGCCACCACTCACTCCCCATACCCCTAACTTAGAGTGATCAACTACTATTATTACTCAACTACTAATTCATAATCAGATAGGAAGTTGATTAGCAAGAAAAGTGTCCCTATGGCAAAGTCAGTCTCAGCTCAATTAGTTTAGCCAGGTCAAGGGGTTCATGAGAGAGTTTTGAGAATAGTTTTTGGATAAGGATGTGAAAGAGTTTGTAGCATGATTAGAGAAGAAAACTCTCTCCATATATTAGTTAGATTCATGTGGACATGCTGGTGACAAGTGGGGTATGACACCAATAATTGATAAGCAAAGCAGATCTCCATATCATCTATTGTCAAAAGAAGAAAAGAAGGAAGTTTTGTAGATAAAGGCTCGACTTGAATGAACAACTCTGACCCAAACCTGCTCGTGAAATTGGCAATCACAGAGTTCTCTCTTACCATAGTTTAATTGAATAGAAGAATAAGACTTGGTGGATGAGGGCAGAGGCACTAAGAAGCTCCAATTCCATCTTTCTTCTTTTCTTTGAATCCATTTTCAATTATTTAGTAGTCTATTTTGATTCCACTTTTTGGTGAACATAAGAAGAAGCAGACATAGGTCAACAAAGATTGAGAAGAAAGCCTATTTCACCATTGATTGTGAAAAGACTTTATGCCTTTATGCTTATTCTTCTGAGTTAGATTGGGTGCATGGAAAGGAAGGGGAGTTTCTTTTGGAAGTTTGAGAGCTAATGAGGAGAAAACCCATTAATAGATATACAAGGAGGAGAAACATTGAAGCCAGCACCCAATCCCTATTTTGAAGCATTGATCATTGACTAAAGTAAGTATTGTCGGCTTGACATTACAACACTAAACCGAGAAATCGGACCCCTAGAGCTTAAAAAACAAAGAATTCCATTGAATGAAGCCCACTTCCCTCCTAGAAAGCCACTTTCGAGGGAGAACTCTTGCTCCTCGGCTCCCTGAATCCGAGGGACCAGACAAAGATGCATAAAATGCAAAGAAGACTATGGATGCGAAGTGATCCTCTATCCTATGTCTAGGAGTAGAGAAGAGACCACCTTCAATCAACAAAGCACTTATTTCTTGCTCAGCCAAGATGTGTGAAAAGGAACCCCCTTCCAAAATGTCTCTAAAGGTGGATAATGGAACTACTATTTTGCTACTTTAACTTTATATTTTTTCAACTACTGTGATGAAAGAAAGCAAGGAAACTCAGTTTTTTATAGGTTCGAATAATTAGGTCACTAAGGTCCACTCGTCAAGTAAAGCCTCACTTTTTTGGATTCACTAAACCTACCTTTTGACATCGCTAGAAGGTCTATTATCATAGATTAGAAGGTTAGATTCTCTATAAGCATGTCTAATAAATGAATTTCATAGCAACTTGAAACTAGGGTACAAAAAGCTAAGGTACTTCTAGTCCACCACTAAGAACTTCTAGCCATCAAATTAGTTGTGATCATCTTCACCCTAGCAACTCGACTTGCATAATACCATGATGCTTATGTGAATGCCCTTCGAAGTTGTTATAACGTGCAATTACATGAAGACCGACATGTGACACAACCTCGGGCCAGGAAAGACAGACGATAGAAAGCAATCCCTTCCAACAAGTCAACCTACGAAGTTGAACACAACAGTGACTTCGACTAAATTCTTCTATCAATCTTCTGGCTCTCGCTGAATTCCTTACTGAACTCCTGGAATCTTAGCACAAGTTGAATCCTAAGAGTAAATGAGGCTGATCCTTTTGGCAAAGTCACCTTCTTCATCATGTTCTTTGGGGTTGACATCCATGCATCCTGTGATGTCATACTTACTCTTGTAATCCACACCCGCCTCGGCCTCGCACCCACCATCTCTTGGATTAGAATACCAAGGTTCTTCATATTTTGCAACAGCTTCTTTTTCATCTCCAATGGCATGCTGCCCAGGAGTTATTCTGTCACCATCTACATGATTCAAAGCTTCCTCTTTTAGCACATGTTTCGACCTTTGGTTGATCAACTCCAATTCGATCATAGTTTTCAAAATTTCCTTTGTGTGCATCCCTCCTTCAATACTTTCCTTTGTGTGCATCCCTCCTTGAATGCAATTTCACTTCATTCTCTTCTTTTCTATTGTTGCTGG
This sequence comes from Vanilla planifolia, assembly GCA_023846275.1. Lineage (NCBI taxonomy): Eukaryota > Viridiplantae > Streptophyta > Magnoliopsida > Asparagales > Orchidaceae > Vanilla > Vanilla planifolia. The sequence continues at coordinate 27,264 of JAIUJO010000251.1, read as the reverse complement.
CAACTAAGATTGCTCTATTTTGAGGCCCAACACCCTTTTTTGTTTCAAAACACTAAGTGTCTTTGGACCTTCAAACGAAACAGAAACTTCATAACCTGGAAGCTCTACTTCCTTCAAGGACTTTATGCTCTCATTCTTCGAAGAGGAGATAGAATCAATATTCTTGGTTGCATCAACTCTTGCTCCTCTCAACTCCACAAGACTTCTCGGACTGGCAAAATCTAGAGGATTTGCAGCATCTCCAGCCTTCTCTTTTCTACCCATCTTTCTTGCATTGTAATGGGAGTTCTCTGCAGCTCTTCCACCCAATCTCCCTCCAAGCCTTCCCTGAACCTTACCAGAATTGCTATTTGTGCTGCCTGGCTTCATGTCTTTGAAATCTCTCCCTTCTTGCAAACTGTTTCGTGCTGCCACCTTCATGTCTTCAAATCTTTCCTTCTTGCAAACTGTTTCGTTCTTTCTCCTACAGCAATCATTCTCTCCATGCCTGGATGAGTCCTTCACTCGTTGCCTTCTGCTCTCGATTTTCAGTGTGGCCCGAGCCTCATTCGCTGAATTTGTTACTGATATTCTATGAAAAAATCGTTTCATTGCACTGCTTGTTGGATGATATACAGTGCCTTAGCATCCTTTTTCTGAACGTCTTGCTGGTTGATATCTTAATCAAAGACACCGTTTTCCACCAAATCCCACAGACCTTGTGATTTAAACAAGTTTTTCAATTTGATTCTCTAGAACTCATAATTTTCACCATTGAAGACTGGAATTGACGATGAAGACAAACTGTTTGTCGCTGCATCAGCCATTGCTTCCTTGCACAGTCAAACTTCTTCACCAGAAACTCACTGTCATTTTTCTTTTCCCTTCTTCAGAGTCACTACCTCTGCTTCGCTCGAAATTGCCATGCTAGAATTGCTGTTCGTGTTGCTCGCCTTCGTGTCTTCGAAAACTCTCCCCACTTGCAAACTTTTTTGTCCTGTGGCGATCACTCTCCCGTGCCTCGAAGAGTCCTTCAATCATTTTCCTTCGCTCTCGGTTTCTTTCCCGTCGGCTCTTTCTCTGTAGGATTCGACGCTCTCCTACTCTCGGACCTCATCGTTCTCCTAAGGTTTCTCCTCACAGCCTTCTCGAACTGCTTCATCTTCCTTGGGTTTACCTTCATGCTGTCGCTGTTGTAGTCAACGTTGACGCTGGTTCCCTTACTGGTGTTGACAACAACTCTGCTTGCCCACATTTACGTTTATGTAGAGGCTGTCGTTTCCTGTCTCCCTTTCCATGAGAGACTTAAAGATCCACTTTGTTTCTCTGCTTCTTCCTTCTGTCGTGGCTTTTCTCCTCTGCTTCTTCCTTCTACCGTGGCTTGGCTCCTCTGCTTGTTACTTTTACCATGGCCTATCGTAGCCTAGCTCCTCTGCTTCTTCCTTCTAGAGCAGATGTCGAAACAATAATTAAAAGAATGAAACCACGCTCTGATACCAATTGTTAGGGTTTGGAAGTGAAAACCCTAATGTGGAAGACGACGAAAAGCCTGGTTGCATTATCAGGAGAAATAGAAAATAAACTACAAATTTCATTTTCAATAATCACACCAAATATGTTGTTGAACTAAAAACTAGCATTATTACATTGACATCTGAGGTTCAACGCTTGAACAAGTTGTGTTTGGAGTGGAAAGAAGTAGAAGATTCTTTACGAAAGAAATGGAAGAAAATTGAAGAGTTTGACTCTCGCAGATCAGAACTTGAGTCTATTTACACTGCATTTCTACGTGCTGACATTGTTAAGTCTCTTGCACACCATATCTTCATTCAAATGATATATTGTTGTTATGTGAATTTGACGTGTTATTGAGTTACATCCTTGAGTTCGTTCTTTTATTTTTAGTTATAAACATAAAAAAATTTGATAAAAAGATAAAAGTGTGATTTTAACCTAGGAAAAAATGATTGAAAATATGAATCATGTTTCTTGAATCAATGAATAGTTTAATATTTAAACTAATAAAAACTTTGAGAGATTAAAAAATCGATTCTTATTTATTTGCTAAATCTAGAAGATGATTGAATAATTTGTATGCCTAAATATAATTTGAAAATAATATTAAAAAATTATCTTAAAATAAATAAGCTAACATTCTATTTTATAGTAAAAAAATCTTAACAAAACTAATGCACATGTCTTCAATTTTTGAAGCTTGCAGAGCACTCAAAAATGAATCTCTCGTTCTTTATACATAAACTTGTTTCAATATGAATATGCATGTTAGAATAAAATGTTAAACATTTATTGTTTGATTGAACAAACACAAAAGTATGCCAACATTCATAATAAATAATCTTTTTTACAAATTTTGAATCAATTAGAATATAATATATAATAAATAATTTGTTTCTATAATTGCTGAAAAAATAAACTAAATCAATTTGAAAAGAATTGTTTGAGCTATACTATTCAATGAAGAGTAATTGGAGCAAAGTGGTTTTCTTTAAAAAAAACTACTTCAACAATTTCTTAGAAATTTCTTAAAATTTAAGGGTTATTAATAATTTATAAAATTTATATTAAGTAACTTTAAGTGATAGTAAAAAATTAAAAAAGAATAGAAATTGAAATAATTCCAAAGAAATAACAATAAATTAAAGGAGACCATTAATCAAGTAATTGCATACATATAAGAGAAGTTCATCATTAATTACTTGTATATTCCTTTTATAAATAATTTATGTTTTTGTTAATTTTATTAAATATTTTATTGTCATCAAAATAGAAATGTTATTGGGTTATTGACCTCTTGTCACCATATTTTATTTATTGATAATAAACACTAAGTACTTTTAATAAATTTTTGAAGTTAAGCTTTAAATTTTAGATAGATAATGTTTGTGTTAATGGGAAAACTTGAACAAATGCAGCAAAAGAAAAATCCTATGAAAACCATTTTAGTTTGAGTAACAAACTATCTAAAGATATAGTTTGAATTAAAATTTAGGGACTTTAATTTTACTTTGATTAAAATGTTAAGCTTGATTAAAATATTTATCACAAGTCACAAAAGTTAAATTTTATTAAAATTAATATTTTAAAAAATCTTTAGTTTTAAAAAACTTAATTCGTTTTTTGTTATCTTGAATTCATTTTATCTTTCTATTATATCTTACTATTTATTAAATAACTTTTGTAAAATGCACAATTCAATTATAATCATAAATTAAAAAATAAATGCTAATTAAAATAATACTAATCATTAATAAAAGAACCAAAGGTCTTTACAGCACCTAAAACATGTTGGCTATTGTTTAGCATTCTGGAATGCAAGTTCCAAAACTCGTTGGTCAATTGTGATATTAAGTACAACTAAAAATATTTTTATGGTCTTATAATGGGTCAATACTCTCTTATCCATATATACAATTTGTAAATCATCATTAACGGTATGAGTAATGACCTTTCGAGCAAACCAGGGGGCAGTCAAACAAAAATAAGCTGACATTGAGAAACATATATGCTTTATATTGAAAACATCTTTATTCATTTTCATAATGTGGGACTAAAGTTAAGCCTTGTTTTTACACAACATGCTTCTAAATTATAGGACAAAGTAGAACTTTCTAATCATGCAATTTCATCATCAAATGATCTTGATCTCTTCCATCTTTTTTATAAAGCCTAAGAAATGTAGGCAACAGATCAAGATAAATTTAACAATTCTGATGAAATTCTTTTTCTAAACACTCTCATCAAATCTCATTCGTTCAACATGCAGTTTTCTTAAACAAATAGTCTTAGTTCGTTCTAATTGAGCAACTCATGTGCAGCATCCCTTCTAGTTTTTTTAAGCCTTTAGAATATTTTATTTAAACAATAATTTTTCAACAAAAAAAATAGAAAATACAATAATGCTTCTTTTTTTTTAATAAATGCTTTTAGCGATCAGAAAAAGTCTAGAAATAAGAGAAGTTTTGAACAAAATGGTTTTATGAATGTTTATGCAATAAGAAAAATATTAAGCAATTACTAGCCCATGACAATTGCCACTACTGTAGCTACTTCCTTTAGTCGTGACATTCTTAATTATAGCATTCTTTATAGGTCAGTTAAGTTGTTAATTTTCTTTATTTCTAATTGATTTATTTAAGATAGTTGTGCCTCTTTAATCATTTCATTAACCATAGGATTTTGGTTGTATTGATTTTCATTTTATGTCATCAAATCTTTTTTCCTCTATTGTCATTTGATTTTGTTGTAAAGCTGTCATAAATTGTTTCTTTTATGAGGGTCTAGCCAATAAGGCTTTTGCTAAATGGTTTTTATAAATTTTTTTCCATAGATTTTGATGGGATTAGATGTAGTTTTGTAAGTCGAATTACCTTAATATCATTGTTGTACATTTTAGTTCTTATTAATTTTCTTTTTTCATGTTTTTTCATATAAATTATTCTTATTTTAAAAAACTAATACTTTTAAAATAAATTTAAAACTTTTATAAAATTCTTTCAAAAAAATTATTTGATTATTTTTGTGAGAAACTTAAATTGTTTTTCATAACAATTCATGTGCTTCTTATAGACGTAAACTACATCATGTCTTTATAAAGTATTATTTAAAAAGGAAGGGGTGAATTGTTTAGAATAAAAAGTTGTCTTTCTTTTAAAATATTGAAAAGAATTCTTTAATATTATTTTTTAATAAAAATAAGTATGTCTTTAAAAATGAGTTTTAGTAAATATTAAATTTATTTTTAAAAATAATTCTATTCTATAATATATTCATTTTCTTTTCATAATAAATTTTTAAAAAATATAAAAAAATTTGTATAAATAAAAAATGATGAAAAATTATTTTTAAGTGATTTAGCTTAAAATGAAGCCTTTATCTAGGCCTGCCAAAATATTAAAAAAACAAAAAAAACTAATATAAGTCTTTTGTAGAATGATTGGTAGGTTAAAACTTTACAATAACAAAATAATAGAAATTGACTACTAAGGCCTCACAACCTAACAAACATGAAATAAAAAATAATTTAGCATTGCAAAACAAAAATTAACACAAAAAAAATTTATACTTAAAAATATTGAATGAGGTGCAAGTATTTTAAATGAATTAATTAAAAAAATTAAAAACTTCACTCATTTGAGAAGAAAGTGAAGATTACTAGTTTGATATGTGAAGGACGAAGCATATGGATGTGATTATGAGCACTGGGTGGTAATGGCTTAAATGTCTTCACTTGAAAATTTTTCTTTAAATTTTGTAAAAAATTCATCAATCAATTTTATTCAAGAATTGACTTATTTATAAACATTTTTTAATTCCAAAAAGTACATACCAAACTTATCAATTAATCATTATGGATAAATTATGAAAATACAAATGTCTTCAAATAATGTCTAAAAGAGCCATAACACAAGAACCGCTCGATCTAAAGGCTCTTAGATTATTTGATCATGAAAGATACATGATCAAATGGCTTGCATTACAAAAGCACTATTTCATCTTGATTAGTTGATCTAAATTGTGATATGATGACAAGCTTTTTTCTCTTATGCATGGATAAAATGAGCGGTGTTCGATTATGAAATTGCATTATCGAACAATGAATCTAATTCGGTGTTTTTAAAAGGCAAATAAGATTATGATTATTTGATTACAAAATTGCATAATTAGATCATAGAATCGCCCTAATAATTTTGAGTATAGTCACGCAAAATGGTCACACATTTCAATCCTAGATTGGATTGTTATTACTTTATAAGAATTTTCTTATGCCACATAATAAGTGCATTGTTTGGGCTTAGTAAACCCCTGGCTCACTCTGAAGTGATTTCCCTTATTGCTAATACACTCATACTATATTAAATTTAGATTTTTGAGTTATGTATTAAACCAAATTGTTTGATGAGTTTTGGTGTTATTTTATAAATCTGATAAACCCAGCAACACATATTACAAGCTATGCTCCAATCGAACACTTTTGATTATTATTAACAATAGGTTTTTCTTTTTTATTATTTTAATTACATTTTTTATTTTTAACTAATCAATTATTATGATTATAATACACTTTTTCAAATAAGTTATTCATATAAAAATTTTAACTACATTATTAAGAATAAAATAATTCTTTAGATGGTTGACTTTTGATAAAGATTTTAAAATGATAATATTGTTTCTAAAATGGTTAATTTAAAAAAAATTTGTTATTCGCCCTTAAAAGAGTGATTTTAATTAATCTTAACATTCTAATAAAAATAAAATTATAATATCTAAAATTAAATCCAAAATTTTTCTTAGTTATTTGTTCATCCAACCAAAATGATCATCACAAAATTTCACCTTTGCTCTTCTTTCTTTTCAATGTTTACCTTGAATAGAGGTATCATCTATCTAAAACTTAAAATTTATTTAAGAAAATTCATTAGTAATACATAGATTTTATGATCATCAAACAAAACATCAGGACAATGGGTCAACACAACAACCTCTCTTTCCTGATGAAAACATAACTTTTAATAAAATTCATTAAAGCATAAATTACTTTTAAAATAAAATACACAACTATTAAATATAAGCTCCTTTACATGTGCACCAGACTAGATTAATGTTCCCCTATAATTTATGCTCATTTTAATCTTTCACTTTCTATTCTCCCACACTTTGTCACCACTTAAAAAGAGTTAATATATATTTAATAAATTGTTCACAAATTTATAATTTTTTGAAATTATCAACCAACTAATCAATTTATTTAAGTCTATTATGTTCAAATTATACCTATATCTATTAATCTAAGACTTGCATAATTTCTTTCAAATATATTTAATTCTTTCTTTTTAACTATTACTAAAATTTGTTATTTATGCTATCTTATGTAATGCATGACTAAATATTTGTTACAATGGAGTATGGTTAGGAAAGATTAAGGTGTAACACCAATCATAATTCATCGACAACTTTTTGTTTGGAAGAACATTACAAAAACTTAAAGTTTTAGGATTTTTTGACTTTTTATTTATTTGTTTTTATTTTTATTTTCTAAAAATAATTTTTCAAATCTTATTTGTAATATATGTGTGTGTGTGTGTGTGTGTTTGTGCATGTGTGTGTGTGTGTATTATTTTAGTTAGAATTAATTGATCAATGTTGCAATACATAATATTTTATTTTAAGTATTAGATTTGGGAACACAATTTTAGCTCCAACACATTTAGATGTAATTAAGATACTATTCTTATTCATATAAAACATGCTTCCAAAAGAGCTAAATCCTTAGACAAACACTACTGCGACCATACACCATAATAAACATGGCAATAGAATAAAATAATTCAATGACACAAAATGTAAATTAATAAAAAAAAATCTTATGCTTCATAAAAGCTTATTGAGAAATAAGTGTTTTAATTAAATAAATTATAATTAAAGAAAATTGAGAACTTAGGTTATTTAAGAATTAAGTAGAGATTATTAATTTTTGATTGAAGCATGTTCCATAAGAAAATGTCAATGAGCAATGAAAACTAAATGTTTGAATATCAAGACTTAAAAAGTTATCATTTGATTTTGTAAAACTTTTACTAGTCTATCTTGTTCAAGAATTAACTTATCTATAAAAAATTTTAATGACTAAAAGCACTTGTAAAGTTAACTAACTACTCATTGTTATCTAAATTGAAATATCCACCACAATTTTTAATTAATAAACTATAAAAATCCAAAAAACTAAAAAGACTCACTACAGAGAAGCACTCGATCAGAAGGCTCTTAGACCATTTGATTGTGAAAACTTCTCAATTGGATGGAGAAGATTAAAAGCACTATTTAGAAATTATGATTTCATTTGAACTGATAAATTTAAATCATGATTTGACTATTAGATTTAGCTCTTCCTTGCAGATAAAACATGGACTATGAGATCTCAAATTTTTGTGATTTTGTATGAGGATTTAAATAAGTTTTTTTAAAAGTGGATAATATTAGAATCATTCGATCACATAATTGTGATTGGATATCAAAAGCACTCCCAAAAATTTTTGGTACAACCATAAATGGATACAAGTTTTTTTAGTCTTACATTGAATAAATGATTGATTAGTATGGCTTTATTAGATCTTTCTTACATTGAACATTTTGCATTTTTTTGTTTGTCTACCCCTTACTATGCTCTAGATGTAAGTTATCTTTGGATTCTTGTGTTATGAATGAATCAAAATTTTTTGATAGGTTTGAGAGTTATTTTATTAACATGATAAATGTTATTGGTTGTATTCAAGCACTGTTTTCTTACTAAGAATTTTTGCTCTTTTTAGTAATATGTGTTTTTGTTGTTTTAATTCTATCATTATTTTTTTACAAATTTATTTTTATAATTAAAATACACTTTTTGCAACAAGTTTTGGAAAGAGAATTTTCCAATGTACAATAAGAATAAATGATTCTTGGATGATAAAGATAAGATCAAGATTTTAGAATCCTAATACTTTTTTAAGATGATTAATTTAAATAAGACAAAAATTTTTGACCTTGTACGAGTGATTTAAATAAAGCTTAATACCTATTCAAAAAAAAATTGGAATAGCTAAAACTAAATTTAAAATAAATCCCATAGTTAAATTCAAAAATAAGTCCTCTTTTTTTTTTAAATTCTCCTATGAACACAAGCATTAGTTTTCTAAAATATACAAATTCTCTTTAAGAAATTCATTAATAATTCTTAGGATTTGTTATTATCAAATAAAGTACCATTATAGGGGTCAATAACATAATACATTGAACAATCAAATACTTTATGAATTATCATAAAACTATCAACTATTTTTTGATAGTGATAGTTTCTTTTCTATCACTTTTGGTTCCTTCGTAAAAAAATGCATCATATAATCATAAAACTTGTTACTTCTCCTTCCTTAAAGGTACCTTCATAATTATTTAATTTGTCTCCCTCTTCCTAGCCTATATAATAGTTTTTCATTTCAGTCCTAACTATAATATTTTTGCTATTAGTTGCGTTTCTTTCATAATTCTCCTTATTTAGTACATAATATTTATTATAATAGATATCCATTGTGACCAAAACCTTATAAAGATTACAATTTCCTACACATTCTATTGAAAATGACTTCTAAAATTTTTTCAACAAATTCCATAAAATTACTACTTCAAGTGTTGTTTATTTAAGTAAATAATTCATATATTTCTAAAATCATTTGGCACTTTTATTATTTTGTCCTTAAAACTTCCCTTAGAAATAAATTAATTTTTTTTAAAAAGTTTTTTTATTTTAATGGCACATCCATTTCAATTTGAAGAAAAATTATTATTTAGTGTTCTACCATATTTGGCTTCTTATTTATATTGTTAGTTCTTTCAAATAGTAGTCTTTGTGATATTATAAAAAAATATATATATGAAAATTTCATTTAATTACATTCAAAATAACTTTTAAATACACTTACATTTATTCAACAAATATTAAAAAAATTTTGAAGTCTATTGAATGTTTTGTAAACTTCACTTCATATAAGAATTTAATCATTCAAGTTCAAACAATATTGGGATGCCTCCAAACAAACTCTTCCTCTACTTCCCAAGTACCTACTAGTTACTATAACTTATCCATTATAGATTCAACATGGCATGCTCCCCTTCTTTGTTTTTTTTGAATTCCCATGTTATGAACCCCATTGACCTTTCCTTCTAAAATAATCAAGGATGCACCATCATGCTACTTTGATCATGTTTAAATATATAAGTAGTATTAGCAACAAATTTTACAAGAACTAAGAGAAAAAAAATAGGATGCTCCCTGACTAATGATAATGACAAAACTATATTGTAAGTAATGTAATAATTTATTTAAATAATTTTTAAAAGAACAAAATTTCTTTTCATTAGTTATCGTCACTTTCAAACATTACAATGCATTTTATTGTGCTTGCCTATAACAATACATGATCCTCTTCCTAACAATCTACTTTCTTTATTTTCTTATCAAAAGTTCCATGGAGTAAACCATTTCTTTATTAATTCAAGTTTCGTTCGAGTGGATCTTCTTAATAGTTTCGAAAATCATATCTATATCAAGAGGGGTACCATTAAATTGTTAACACCAGCATAATGATAATATCACAATATATTATATAAAACATTATAAGGTGTCATATCTATGCTAGATAACAATTATTATTGTAAGCAAATGAATTAAAAGTCAAATACTTATCCTAAGTACATGAGAAACCTTATTTTGATGGACTAAACATTTTCTTAATTCTTTTAAATATTCTCTTTCATTGACTTCTATTTTAGCCTAAAAGTGTTAAACATTAGTTTCTTATGATATGCTTTGCACAACCTTTTAAAAAAGTATGATATAAGTTTGGAATCCTTATGTAATATAATAGTTCTTGCCCTACTACATGAGTCTTACTATTTTGTCAACATATATCTAAACTATTTGTTTTTACAAAAAAATGTTTTATTAATAGGTAAAATATTAATCTTTATTACAGAAAATCTCATTTTCAATTAATTCTAATTTAATGTTTCTACCCAAAAATATTTTGTTTTTAATCTTCCTCACATCAACAAGCTAGCTTAAGATAATAACTTCTTACTATCAATATGACATCATGACAAATGTAGTAAAGTTAATTCTATTTGATATGGATATAGAAAATATCATTAAATTATACTAAGCTTACTCTACTTTATATATCTAAAAAATTTTATCTCCTTATTAAAACATTAGTAGCTACATTTACTTTTTCTTTGGTGAAATACAAACCCAAAATCGGAATGCCATAATAATTAAGCCACTCTGATAATTAGAATGTCTAAATAGATTTATTATGAAACTAATTATGAATAACCTATTATATGTACTTTTCAATAATAAGAAACCAAAATATGAAAACTTAGGCATATTTTGATAGTAGAGTTACATCAATAAGTAGATAGGAATTGGAGATTAGAAACCAAGACAATGGAGGCTATTTCTTCATAGTATTCTTTAAATAGATAAACCCATAACCTATTTAATAAGGAAACTTAGTTGTAATGGAATCTACTCAAGTAGGGTTTGATGCATCGAAACAAAGAGGTAGATTTACAAGACATAAAAGACTTCGGAATAGTAAAATTGGTTGAAAAATAAAGATCATGGAATGACAAACTTTATGAATTTCTACTCAAACAATATTTTTTGTTGGGCATATAAATAGAATTTTGTTCAACAAGAATTGTGTTGATTAACTTTTTCTAGTCCAACATTACTTGGACGATGCCATATTTTGAACAACAAATTGTGAATTATGTGAATTTATTGTTGAGCATGTAGGTGTTAGATTTGAGATGAACATAATAAGTGAGGTTTCCTATTTTATTGAATGCAAATTAACTAGGATGAGAAAAGTATCCTTGATATTCAATAAATCATATAAATTAGTTGTTAAAACATGAAAAATAAGGAAATAGTAGCACCAAAGGTGTTAGCATAGAATGAAAATCACTTTAGAGATGTAATCTTAAGCGACCTCTCTTTTGGAGTACAAACTAATTCCTCTCTTTAAAAAGAAATTATATATGGTGCATCTATTTCGAAATTTGTACCTCAAAATACAAGTGAAGCCTTTTGGAAAGAATTTTTTTATTTGGCCATGTTGGATGGTTTCAACTTTTTTTTAAGAGTGAATGTTTTGGAATCAATAGACACTCCAAGTGACCACATTATTATGGCAAAAAGTGAGCACTCAAAAATAAAATGTAAATAACAGTATGGTTACCATTCAAAATAAGGAAAGGCTAGTGGTGAAGGGTTATAATAAGTAGGACTAAACTTAGAAGGCAAACTTAAACCAATGGTAAGGTTGAAGACAACAAGGTCATTTTTACCTTTTTCTTAATACAAGTCATTTAAACTATACCAAACGGATGTTAAGAGCACTTTCTTAAATGTTGTTATTTAGGAGAAAGTGTATGTAGGATAATGGGACTACATTCAACATTTTCTTTAACAAAATTATGTGCATAAGCTAATGAAAGAATCATATGAATTGCAACAAGAACAAAGACCCTGTTATGAACATACTTAGAAGTTTTCTAATCAAACTTTATTTTAGGATTGGAATGTAGATAGACTTTGTTCATCATGAACTATGCTAATGAACTTCTTCTAATCGAGGATTATATAAACAATATCATATTTGGATCAACCAACTTGGACTTATGTGAATGATTTAGTGAACATAAAGGTGTTTGATTCAACTTGAACATAATGGGTGAAGTTACATATTTCTTTCGTTTGAAAGCTAAGGATGATAAGAAAGGTAACCTTGTATCCAAAATCAAGCATAAAAATAAGGTGTTAAATTGTGTGATCATGAAAACATCAAATGCATTTCTACTTTCAAGAGTCCCCACCTTACTATTGAAAAAACATGAGAAAGGAAAATACTTAGATTTCAAGGTATACCTAGAAATGACGCATTCTTTACTTGACAATTAGAACACCTAGCATAGCTTTTAGTGTCGCACTTTTTCGATCAATTTCAATCAAGCCCCAAGGACTTCCACCTAAAAGTTATAAAAAGAATATTTTGATAATTGCTTGAAGCAAAGGTGTTAAAATTTTGGTATCCCAAAATTGTCTTATGTCATGATCTCATACAATATGGCTACAAAGATTATGTATGTTCTTTAGTACATAAGAAAAAAATTTTAGGTATTTAATCATTTTTTGTACCTCTTAAACTAACGATCTAGCAAAAAAATACAAAACTATTGTTTTAGAAAATACATGAACCACAATATATAGCATTAGGAGGATTTCTAGTAAAAAAAAGTTTTGGTTTCAAAAAGAAATTAGGTGATATGGCATTATATTTACAAACAATTCCCAAAAAATATGACAATTTGAATGCTTTTTTCATAACTAAAAGCCTTATAAAGTATTGTTCAATTGAAAAAATTGATTTTAAGCAACATTTCATCATGGATTAGGGATTAGGGAATATGTACATTCAAATATAATTGACATATAATTTGTTGCTAACAACATGCAACAAGTTAGCACCTTGACAAAGCTTCTTAGCATTGATTTATAGAAGACTTTTTTATGACGACCAAAAGAGGTTATTGTTCCCATGAGCTAGTCTCTATGATATTTTGATTTTAATTAGATAATTAAGTAGCATACTTATTGATTATCTAGCTTTGCTTGTAGCTATGATAGGTGAACAACATTAAAGGAAATTAATGTCAAAACCACAAGTCAATTGATTAAATATATGGATATAACAATTTGTCGAATTAGAATGGAAAGGATTCTAGCATGATCAAGAAACTAAGTGTTTTTATGTTGAAAAATGAATAATGGTAGGGAGTTGAATTGTGTGTTTAACAATTTTTTTTATTCCAAGAATTTAGGAAAAAAATTGTGAGCTCAAAATAAAGCTTTTTTTATAAAACTTATAAACAAAACTAAATTTCCCAATAATAAAAAAATGCACAAAAGATTTTTAAGTGGTTCAACTAAAACCTGTGCCAATATCTACCCTCAATCCCTTATCAGGCATCTACTAACCGCCCCATTTTTCAAAGCTGGTAGAGTTAAAAAATATATATTGGTGCACCATTGAGATGCTAAAATTTGAGAAATTCAGTTTATATGAAAAATTTTGAAATTTAATATTTTTTGCTAACAAAAATCTATACACCTTTAAAATTTACAATTCTAGCATGGTCAATTGATTAAATATATGGATATAACTATTTGTTAAATATCAAAAATATTATGAAGGAAAGTGGGAGAAATGGAGATCTACAAAAATCCATAACTTTTATAATTAGGTAGAAATGCATTGCTCATAGTTTGAACTTCAGTTTAACTGTATGAAAATTTTCTTTTTTGATTCCATTACTTTAAGATCTAATAATTGATCTCTAAAAATAAAAAACTCAAAAACTAACTCACACAACTGCTAAAATCTACTTTTTAGAAAGCTACAATTAAAAGAATGAGATGATGGTACAACTATCATCCAATTAAGCGAATGGAGTGGTAAGCATCGGATCAACTAAAATGGTAAAGGGTCTAGATTTAATCATGAAAAGATAAGATTTTGAGAGGTGGATTGAAAAGTTGGATGGATAGTAACGATAATCAGATTACTATTCACGTAAGAGACTCTAAATCATTCGATCAACTATTCTGGACAAGTAGCTGAAGAATGTTAACTATTCATTAATACGAGTGTGATCGTGACTGCTCGATCTTGAAAATGCATGATCAGTCAGTGTGAAAATCTTAATTTTTGTAATAGCTTTTGTTTTGTCTCACATTAAAAAATAATTGAAGTATTTTGTGCCTATAATCGATCAACTATATATTACGATCATCCTAATGGATTGGCTACCCTAGGTGTTCTAAAGAAGTCATGACTCGGGTCATTAATGGGCATGTATTTGTCAAAAATAACTCAATTTTCCTAAATTTATTGAAGAATCCATAATGACTCTTTTTGCTTAAGCATATTCATAAGTAAAGCCTTCAATAAATAATCCAAGCGACTGCAATAGTAACTTGATCGATACTTGGGCTTTACTCATTTCAGATTCAATCAGGTTCCTAGCTTGCAGGGGTCCCCAAAGCATTTGCCCTAAGGTGCTACATGCTCTTTGACCTTAGCCTTTTGGTGTTAATGGTTGAGAGTGCTTAGGAAAATGTATTATTATAATAATAATAAATTTTAATATATAATAAAAATTTAAATATTTATAAGATTTTTAAAAACTCAAGATTTCAATTAAAACATAACTTGAACCAAAGTCAAATATGCATAAAAGATGATAACCCTATTGGCCAAAATTATGAAACAATTAAAAGTTTAACATGTTAATCATAAAAATTTATAAATGTAGTTCTTTCTTGATTTTTCACTCTACAAAGACCATTGTCTTTAGCTCCTATGTTAGTAGATTAAGCCATCAAATTGTATTCAATATTTATGTTATAGTTCTTGCTCAAAGAAATCGAGACTGTTGAATACTCCATGAAATCACTAAAACAATACTAAGTTCAACAAAATATTAGTAAATACTTAAGCTTTATTTTGTGATCATCATATTAAAAGGCATAACAATCTCCTTCTTGAGGATTATAAAACTAAAGTTAAATGAAAAAATAACATTAATGGAAAAATTAAATTATTTAATATTCAACATTGTAGTATATAGCTTACATATATCCCATATACTCCTCTTGAATTCTAGCTTACCATCACCCATAATTCTCACACTTAGTTCTCTCCTTTTTTGTAATAATTAAAAGGGGTTAATGACACCTAAGCTTAATCTAAGTTTAATGAATACTTCGATAGTCAATGACTTAGTACAAATATCAACTAATTATGTAGACGATGGCACAAATCACAACAAAATTATTTTTTGTACATGCTCTTTAATAAAGTTATACCATAATTCTATATGTTTTGTCCTTTACCTGGATTTCTGGTCTTCGTGAAAAAAGACCAATTGAGGGGATATGATTTTGAAAATATGAAAATATCAGACTGAAAAAATTTAAAAAATTTGAATTTGAAAATTATAAAAATATTGGATTCGGGTTGAACTTAAGTCAATTTAGGATTTGCTTGGAACATTCATCTTGTGTGATGTTGTACGCAAACACAAAGAGGCCAAAAGAACGTTCTCCCATTCTTTCAGACGTGTTGAGCTCCACAAATTCCTATACATTTGAAAAAAGGCTTCTTTGTTTCAGTAAAACTTTTTCTTTGATCCATGTCGAAAAGGGGTTCATGTGAAACACATGACTTGGGAGAGCCTTGCTTTCTTGATTTTTCTAGCCTTTTGTTCTTTTTTTTTAATTTCCATTTATGAGCTACTTTTGGAAAGGGAAACCCGATATGGGAATTCCCAGCTCAGCTTACGCGATCGATGATTGTGAGAGCTCTATTCACCCAATGAACAATCCTTCTTGACATTATCCAATCCAATGAGAATCAAAGGAATTCAACTGGAATTGGAATCCAATCAAATAGATTATCTAGTTCACTATATTGTGCCCCAGTTGGCACCTCCTCAAGAGAAGAGTCTGATATCATAGAAGCTATCACAGGGAGGTCTTTTGGCACGGGAAAGTTTCTCTCGTAGTAGCCCGAGCATTCTGTACATCAGTGTTGCTCTCACAGTTCTATGAGAAAACATCATTGATCACAAACCCCAATATTCTTTGAATTACTATTTTGAGTCTATGGATGAGTGTTATTGGAGTAGTCAGTCTAGCCTTGAGGCCCGACTCACATCGTTTAAACAACTGACTGGGTGAAAGATGAATCCTCTTCGTGTGCACATGATGGTACTACAGACTGAGGAAAGCTGGAGCTGTTTCATTCTCTTTTCGGTATAGACCTTAGATTTTAAAGGCACTACTAGGGACCCAAAATTTGGGGGGCCGGGCCACCTTCTTGTTTGGGGCCCCTCGTAGGTAAAGAATCGGAGTAGAGGCTTTTCCATTCCATTTTCGATTGCCACGATGTCACCCCGGTCAGGAGACCTGGTTGGGGGTCTAGCTCAGGCAAGAAAATGCCCTAAAAGAGAACTGCAAGAAGGCTCGTCGGATCAATATATCAAAATCGAAAAAGATTTAGATTGATTACATGTCTTTGCTTCTCTCTACGTTATAAAAATAGATCAACATATCAAAATCGAAAGATAGATAATATCTATCTATCTTTTATTGACATTGTCTTCATAAGGGCCTTCCAAAGATCAAGGCCTCCTTCTAGTCTGACTTCCCTTATCTTCTAATGTGAGGGAAACTCTTATGTATAGTTCTTTTTTGGGGGGGAGGAGCCTGGAAGGCTCCCCTCAACTTTTCATTTGTTATGAGCCCAAATGATGGATTCGAGCATCAGAGAAAACAAGAGTCAAGAAATCTCGACAAAAACTCAGGACTCTGATGCTTCTGCATTCCTACTACACATGAATTGGTTGGTATCGTATGGAGATGTCAAATATAGGATTTCTGAAGAAGAGTGTGAGCCAGTTTTAGTTTTCTATGAGTGAAAGATATTCGGCATAAGCCTCAGAAATGCTTTTTCTCTTTTGAAGATGCTTTCGAAGTCAATCCCAGATGAGAAGGGAACCCATTTCCTCAAGACAATCCTTTTTGGTGCAGGTCACATGACCTACAGCTCGGCCAGACTATTCTAGTTCCTCGACCCCGGCCACAAAAGAACGAGGATTCACATCGTGGTAGAATTCCACATTATTTCAAGTGCTTAGCTCTTTCTTCTTTCGAAACCCTAGGAGGGTTGAACAAGGAATGAGTGCAACAAGGATAAACAAGGCTATAAGCAGCATACATGGAACAAGAAATGAGACACTGGAAGAATCTTTTGAGTTAAGAACTCTTCAATTGAGGATCAATCGCTAAACTAGGAGGCCCTTATATTTAGATCATGGTTCAATTTGAATTACAATTAGAATTCACAAAACAATATTTTCTTAAGAATGAAATTTATGGGATTGTAATTATAAATTCCACTTTGGCATGGTTAGGAGCCTATTTATCATCTCTTAGATCTAATATGCTGTGATGATACCTGGAGAATTACCACCCACCAAAGTAGGTATTGGGACAAACCTTTATAGTAGGCTAAAATGCACGATGCTATAATGGTGAAGACCCCAAACTCAATCCATTGCCTCTAGCAATTATGGCATGGAGGATCATGTACTTCCTAAAGATGGCCTCTATAACGACTCCAATATGTGGAGCATATTTTGTTCCATTACAAAAAAGAAATCCCTTACCCCTGCTTGCCAAAATGAGGAATATGAAGTCCGGTAGGCTAGAGGTACTATGGATCCTCTGACTCTTGCGAAAACTTATATTGGAGTAGTACGCGTTGAACGCATTTATTCTTTCCAACTCCTTCATTCTAACCCTGCTGTTGTGTATGTAGGAGTTTTTCCTTTGCTTGAAAGTCCCAGTTTTGGGTTTTTCTAGTGATTATGAGGCCCCAATTCTTGACTGGAAGGGTAGAGCTTTTGGGATTTTCATGTTCACAGTTGAATGCATAGGTTTAGCTTACGATGTTTTTGGAAGTCTCGATTTCGAATTTATTTATCATCCCTGATCTGGAAGTCGCCTTTTCCCCTCCTTGTGTAGTACCTCTTGAGGGGGCACAGTATGGAGAACTCATTCCTATTGTACCCCAATCCCCCTTTCTTCCCTGAATCTCCTGCTATTTCCGAAGCATTCTACGAGGCACACCATGCACCATCCTTTGCAGGAGTCGAGATATCTGAGACAAACATCAGATATTAGCCTTTGCTTCATGTGGCAAAGAAAGATTAACACATTCTAAAAGTAGGGTAATCAGATTATGACAGCATTCCAGCTTTCCTCATAGTACAAGTACAAAAGAAAAAAGGAGCATCATCAAATAACCTTTCCCAAAACTGTATTGAAATAGAACCATCAATCCCAAAACCATGTATTTCTTTCTTCTCTACTTCTCTAGTTTGTTCTTCCCTTGATATAGTCCTTTAAAACCTCTCAAGACACCTTATGTCAATTTGAGGAACTCGAAATCTCAACCTCTTCTAAAGTTGTGAACTTTCGGCTAGAGAAATTACGATCTGGCCCCTTTGGGGATAATTGTAATGTTATTTTGTACATGTACCTGAAACCTACAAAGGTGAATCTATTGGTTGAGTCTTGGAATTCATTTATCGGTAGTTTTTTGTTTCAATAGAACTACTTATGAGCGTTCTTTATATATGTTATATATCGTTCAAAACCCGGGGTCCGAGTTGGCCCCCTCTGAAATCGAAGCTGGAATTGAGATCTCATTCAATGAGAAAGAGCCAATGAAACGGTAGCTACTGAAGCATAAACTAATCATTTTCCCTTCCCCAGCACAAAATCATTCGTTCTAAGTCTACATTTGTTCGAATAAAATGAATAGCCAATTTTAAATTATAAATGAAATCTTAATTTCTGAAAAAAAAATTAGAATCAGAAAGTAAAATAAAAATAATAAAAAAAGGATTCTGCAGTCTTCTAAAAAACATGGGTAAGAAACTAATCCCAAGTCTAATTTCTCAACCACGAGATGCACAAAAATGGATTTGATTTTGGGGTCTTTCCCTAGGAGCCAATTCATGATTGAATTCAACTTCTGACCTGCCCCCTGTAGCATAGTTTTATGCAAACTGGACATATGGGAGGCTCTTCAAATGAAAAGTGAGACTCTTTAGGCAAGTTGTCCAATAATAGTTTTGAATAAATATTAGAATCTTTTTTTTTCTTTTTTCACTTTTTCTTTTTTTTCTTATATTTCTTCTTGTATTTCTTGTAGGCTAATTTTACGTAAATCTATTGAATTCAGAAATAATTGATGATGGATTTCTCAAGTAGCATTTTCTAAAATAGCATTAAAGTGATCTTTCCAAAATCAACCTCAGAAGGGGAACATGATGACAATATGATCCCTCTTTCCTTTGGCAGACTAAAATGGAAAGTAGATTGTTGGAGATATTCTTGGGAATTATTTCTTTTATATTATTCTATTTATTATTGGAGGCTATCACCGATGGGTTGTTCCCATCATTGATTACCCAAACAAAGAGATGATAGAAGATCTAGTTAGTAGCGCAGATGTCGAAGCTTGAATTAAAACTTGCTAGTCCCCACTTGACTGAGGGGCCCCTTTGGGGATCTCCTTTCATTTTCTTATACATCTTGCCAGGTGAGCCTCGCAATGTTTCATGTCAAACGTGGTAATTCTCTAATCTAAGTGATTACCTGTCTCTAATTTGGGACAAAAAATGGTTAGCAGTGACAATAGCATGATGGACCAAGAAATTTCCCAATCTTATTTTTAACAAAAGTGAATTACTATTTTTATTGAAAGCTTCAAATCTTCGAGATGATCACGACAGTTAAAATGCAAGATTGGTCTCTACTACTGTCTAACGTGAGAAAGCTCCAACAGAACCTTCTAATAGGATTGTTCATTGATTTATGAACCAACCCCCGAGCAATCTTAGTTATCGGTGGGGGCTCGGTCTATTCGCTGGTATTTGCTTAGGCCCTGACGTGGTCGACCTGATCATTATATTGAACTTTGTTGTCAACTCCGATCGTCCGGAGGTTCCTAGAGTCAGCGAGTGACGTGAAAATGGAGAAGTCAACTTTCCACATCAGCATCCGAAACCTACAAATCGCATATATATAAAAAAATAGCATTAATTCTGGGAAGAACCAACACTCTAGATTGGATATAATGTCATAATTTGATGCTTTTGTTCTCAGTCTCAATCAACCCTAAGGAACGTCCTCAACAGGAGTCTACTCAAAACGACTTGAGCAAAAGCAAACTCAAGACGAGGTCTGCTTCTACTTCTAAGTCTTGTAGCATTCAAAGGAAAACCTTCCTTATGTTAAAAAGAGGGGGTGCACTTTTTTTTGATGTTCTATCTTTCTTATCCTTGATTATGAAATTCTAAAAGAGAGTGGATAAGGAGACACTAAAATCAATGATTGAGTCATATGATCTTGACTCAGCCCCCCTGTTTCAGCTCAAATCAGGGTGATTGGTCGAAAATGGAAAATTCGATTCCGTCTAATTGATCACAAGCACCGAATGCTTTAAGCATAGCCTGCTTGATGACCGACAAGAATGTATAGGAATAAGGAATATAAGAAAAGATTTGAATAAATTTGATTGAAATTAAAATAGATAATTTATTTCTTTTCTTTATATAAATCGAGGCATCAGCAACTGGCAGAATAAGGCCTAAAAGCTAACAAAAAAAGAGAACTAAACTAATGGCCTCATTTCTATCTTTATACTAGGCATTCTTCTTATGTTATGAGGATCTCTTTAGTAAATCTTTTCTTTTTAGACTAAAAAAATCTCTTTTTGTTTTTGTGCTTGCTATTGTTATGGTAATGCACGTAGTGAAGAAAGGGATGGAAAGTAGATTTCCTTCGAAGTTGTCTTTTTTTTCTCTGAGAGTCAAGCGAGTCTCTTTTACCCAATGCTTTAATTTTATCCTAGTTTAGTCAGAGTCATTGAGTGAGAAAAAGTGAAGAAATTAAAGAAAAAGAAAAGAAGAAATTAAAGAAAAAAGTGAATAAAGAAAAAGAAGATTTTGATATTTATTTAAGAAGAACAACCCATGTGATGATGTATAAAGATACTGAGGAGAAGTCGCCTATCACACGGCTCAAAAACTCTGCGTGGAGTGGGTGGGGATACCTATTATTCGTCGGCGGTATGGAAAGCGCACGGTTCCTGGGTTTGCTACGTGGACTTCCTATGCATTTCCAAATGGAACCCAGCTCCACTCCACCGAGCATGGAGGATGTTAGTCGACAGCCAAGCCTCATGCATGAGCACTAAGGCTGATCAGCTGGAGTTTGCTAGTTCCGTGCTTGCTTCAATCAAATCAATCGTCTTTCTTTCCTTTCGTGAGAACGAAAACTTCATCACGAGTTTCCTGTTCCACTTTCTGTTTTTATAAAATAGTTTTATTTTGTGTCAGTTTTAATTTGAGCATTGCTCTGGTCCGAGAATCCTTATCTGCCTTGTTTTCGGTTTGTTTTTGGTGCCTTCTCTGAAGTTTCTTCACACCAAAAAGATGAAGAACTAGTTTTTTTTATGTGGAAACCCATTTCTTTGAACGCTTTATGGAAAAAGGAAAAAGATTGTGACCGCTCTCGCATTCCTCCTTTCCGTGTGTGATTTCTATTTTATGTATGGCCGTGCAAACAAAACCCAGAGTGGAAGTGCCAGTAGTGCAATAAGCATCACCTACATTTGATTTTCCTACATAGAGTGCGATACGACTTGATGTAAACAAGGAGCGAGCGTTGTTAGTAGATGTGTTTCTAGAAACTCGGGATCACTTCGACTCTTGTTGCTTTCATGAGTGCCACTTTTCACCGCTTCATTTTCATGGTTACTGCTAATATGCTTGCTCAATCTTTCAAGCTCTTGCTATAGTTAAACGATCTTCTTCTTTGAAGAGCTTCATCCATGCATTTCTTTAAGAATATCACTGCATAAAAAAGACACTTCTACAACAAAACTAAAAAGACCTCTCAAGTACTATGATAACTTCAAAACGACAGACCACACATCTCTTATACCCTCATACTGAAGGATTGTTTAGCCTTCTCCTCTTTACTACTGCACAACTCTGAGAATTCGACCCTAAACAAGCCGTGGTTTTAGCACTAGTGTAGCTTAGGCATGTGACATCCAAAACAACCACTGGAGTCTATGGTGCCTTGGAAACAAAAGAACTCCTCATCTCCACCTGTCGCATGTCTTGTATAACTTCTTAGCATTTCAGTACTTTGTCCTGCATTGAATAAAGGAATAAGAATTCCAAAGCATATATCATTTGAAATATACATAATGCAGTTGCTTACCTTCTCCATGTAGGCACAACGGTTCAAGGCGCTGTCTAGTAACAGTTTGTTAGCATTAGCCAAGGCAGTAAGGGCAACAGCAGCAGCTACCTCTGAAGGCTTGAATTCTATAAGACAATTTTCTACATTGATGTTTACATAAAAGGATTACAAGAGCTCACTTTTGATTTCCAAATTATTCCATAACAATAGAATAAAGCAAACCAACCTCTACATGAATTGAAAATGAGCTCAAAGTAATGGTTGATTTCAGATTGTTTTGGGGGACTACCATTACTAAACTTATGGACAAAGTAATCCATAAAGGAGAAAGGTGTCACAGAATGCATTCTCCATTCAAGTGTGCTTCGTACCAAAAGCTCCATCCTTTGAATAGTCTTTGCCTCAAATACATACTTGGCATTGCCAATCTATATAATGCACTGAGTCAAATGTAGTAATTAAGAGAAAAAATAGCATTCAGGAAGAAGGTTTGCCTGTAGATCAAGAGATAAGGGGACTTTAGTTTCCTCCATCTTGGCAGCAAAAGATAAGCAGGCAACAACTAGCAATTGGGTCATCCAAGCCTTCTCATTCTACACAAACAAATTGAAATCGCTTTATTATTAATGATTGAAAGAAGATAAATACCAGTTGCATTGAGACATTTGTGCAAGTTTTTGGCACTTAGAGGTCCAAAGCTATAATAGGCATGAACCTGGAAATGTGCATCCCAAACCCATTCAATCAACCATAAAGTAGCCAAAAAAAGTTTTCAAAAGGGTAAAAGAAATCAGATAAAGATAAATATAGTTACATCATTTACAAGAAGCAGATTGATGCGAACTGAAAGGTAAATCGTGTGTAAAATATGCTAACAAATACTAACATAGAGGAACTGTAACCGTCAAAGAAGACAAAAATAATCAGAAAAGAGGGATAACGAAAAGAAGAATCCACCTTTATAGTCCAATCGACGGCATTCCTTCTTTCGGATATGTCCAAAGACCCTCTCATCAAATGCTGGGCCTATTCCTTTGCCGGAGTATGCTCATATTCTTTTTTTAGCAGTGCAAATAAGAATTCTTCAAAGTACGATGAGCAAAGAAAGAAGGAATCTCGGAAAAAAGAAGTCATTTGTTTGCAAATTTTTCCAAGCCCACTCCATTGAGCTTTCCGATTAATGCCCAGCTCCTCGTCCTCTTTAAAAACAAGGATGCTGCTATTATCCTCCACAAATAAAAGGATGGAAGATGCGTTGTTGCAACTAACTCCCCTTGTAGCTGGATCGGAGATACAACAGGCATTACTTTCTTTATAGATGGAGATGTGCTCTCTTCTCCTTTTGTCATAGGGACTTCCCCTATTATAGATGAGCCTAAAGGTAGAGCTGCCCCATTGTGTGTGGGCTCTCTGGAGGAATGGCAGAGGGAAAGGGAAGAGGGAGGAATAGTGATGCACAGGAAAAAGACTAATGCATATATGGAAGGAGAAGAGTTGCTAAAGTGATGGACAAGATAAAGACTACTGCATATATGGAAGAAGAAGAGTTGTTGAAGTGATGCATGCTGAAGCTTTCGGGTAACTAAGGAGGGTGGAAAATGAGGTATCTAGAGGGATATTTAGTTATGCCTTGTAGAAAATGCTGAGTTTATTATTTGATTATGGAAATATAATTGTGCGAACCATGTAGATTTTAAATAAACTTTATAGTGTTACTATAAAATTATTCAGTATCTAAAACTGGCTATTGTTTGGATAATTTGTGTCACATGTGATTTAATTTAATTAGTCTTTAGAAACAAAGAAATTATCATATATATAATTTTTAGTCTTTATGTCTAACAATTTTTATTTTATCATAAAAAATCTTTAAATTTAGTTTTAAGTGACTATGTACAACTTTGACCATTTACTTTTGATCCAAACAAACCTAAAATTGAGTTGGGATTAAATATCAGTTGGTTTAAAACTATTATCTTACAATATCAGATAATATTATTTAATAATATAAATTATTTTTTCAATTTACTAGAAATTATAAACTCACATGTAAAACATAGTAGATGTTACATAAATTTGAATTTATATAGATGTCAAATATAAAGAAGTCAAAAGGTATAACAAAACATAATTTGGATGACTTTAACTTCAAAAAAAATATAAAAAACTTATTTTTTTAACTATATGAATATTTTGAATATTTGTTAAAATTTTCTTTTTTCTGCTAGAATTAGACAACACTTTGTTTTTATCATGATAAAATCGGATAAAAGAAAAAAAATAAAAAAAGACGACGTTTAACGTATCGTTAGACAATGTTGCCGTTAAACGATGTGTAAAACGAAAAAGAAGATTTTGTCACCATCGTTCTATTAAAGAAATTGAACAAATTAACAAAAAAATAATTTAAATATTAAACTAATAACAAAAATATACTTCATAGCCAACTCTGCTATTAAAGTTTTTCTTGGAAAAATAAGGAGAAGCCTTGTTATGATGGCAACTTTGGCCTTTCCCCATGCATGGTCCTAGTCAAACAATGACTCTTTTTCTGATATTTAAATTTGTTATATGCTTGAAAACAATCTTCGATTATCATTTTCTTTATCCAATTTTATTTATATATAAAATATTTATTTTGAATAAGGATTTTTGGATTATTTTACATAAAATATTTGGTGCACTTTTTAAGTTTTGTTTATTGATGATGTTTAAATGGAAAGGTATTGAATTATAAACATAAATGGTGAATATATCCCACAAGTTTGATGTTACTTTTTAATGCTTTCAGTTGAGCCAAAAAAATTATTGTTGAAGAAGAACGTAGGAAAAAATATTTTATTTTTTTACAGTGGTATTCTTTTTTGAATAACATAAATTATGAAGAATTACAATCAGACTGGTCAAAGATGCACAGAATCTCTTTTTGACTTTGACATCTTTCTACGTATTCATATTCATTTAAGGATGAGGAAGATGAATCACTGCTTTCCTTGCATGTTGATACTTTGCTTAGAAAAATGGAGTGAGACAGGCCCCATTTAGTTTAGCTAGCCAATCAAGAATTGGATCCCTTTTCTCTTTTAACTCTAAGACGAGGCAAAGGAGTGTCTCAGTAGAGGCAAACACACTCTGCTTGCCACTTGCCACTTTCCTCCCTTTGCCATCTTCCTTCACCATTTTGGGATTGCGTTGATTCACTTCGCTCCAAGCAAGTTCCACTTATGCGATGTGAATAAAGTTCTCACAATCATTGATCGTGTTTGTGTACCAACTCAAGATTTGCTTATTGGTCGTCATGAGTTGTACCTGATGTGCTCAGAAATCTGTCGAAGGCCGTTCTTGCTAAGGCTTTATGTTTAATATATAACATAAGGAAATGTTGCTTTGAGATACATATTGGATTTCAAGAAGATCCCTAAAGGGGGCCTTGGACAAAAAAAAGGAAGTGCCCAAACAAGCGCAATATTCACCACTTCCAATTGAAAAACAAACTGTACTGATTTATGCAGCTATAATGGGTGCCTTGTTCGAGTCCAATGATGAAGACCTTCCAAAAAAGAAGGTGAAGGTTTCATCTCGGTAATGCCGGTGTCAGAAGATCTGGTAGTTCCTCCTCTTCCTTCAATATTAGTCACTCTACTTTCCTTCATATTCATATGCTTCAAAATGGGGGGCAAAATATGGGGATTTTCACTAACTTGTTGTTTAACCCATAGCATTGGATGGGTTCATTCAGTTATGGCTGCAACTGGGATTCAAATCTTTCTTCCTTCTCTAGAGTTCTAATGCCAAGCTCAATCAGTTCAAAGTGACTGGGATTAATGGTTTAACCAGCCCCCTCTTGGGGTGCTCGTTTTTCTTCCAAAAGCCTAGGTGGATCACCCCTTCTTCAATGATCTGACTACTGTTTTTTAAGGAATTGGAGCTACTTCTCTTTTTCTCCCTAACTTCATGCCTTTTAAGAAGCTATTTGATAGACGAACTCAAGGCTTCACTTAAGCAAAAGAGATCTCCACTGGGGAAGTTTTTTCGCTCTCAAGCGCCCTCGTATATTCATAGGAGGGAAGTAAAGCAACTACTCAACGGTGTGAGTCGAGTTTGAGCTGCCCCGACTCTGACCATAGAAGAACTCCTAGGCAAGGGCTGCTAGGCCCCAGGGACCCCCAACTTCAGTTGGTTACTCTGTTAGGGTTTGGAAGTAAAACCCTGAGGTGGAAGACGACGAAAAGCCTGGTTGCGTTACCAGGAAAAATAAAAAATAAACTGTAAATTTCCTTAATCACAAGCAAAATTAGACACTTAAGTAGCCTAATGCAAGCTTAACAAGAGCCTAACAAACAGTACTAAATATGCCCACTTACTAATGCATTAACCCACTAACCCAGCTAAAATACTACACTTCTGTTTTGAATGGTTTGACTATTTTGAATCAACCTCTATCACTTCCCCTTGATTCAAACTTCTCTACACCCAACTTGTTTCGAAACTTCGTCTTATATACCCATTTATTCCAATTATGTTTTGCCCTTGACGAGGTTCAACTAACTACCATGTTTTATTTTCTTCTATTGCTAGCAGCTCCATATTCATTGCTTGCTGCCATTCTTTCTTCTTTGTAACCTCTTCAAATATTGTTGGATCAGCAACATACAACACTTAAGTTGTTTCATATAATTCTTGTATTGTTCTTACCTTCTATGTAAGATAATTAGGATCAGAGGATCGAAATCTGGGTGTTGATTCTGAGCTATTGTTGGAGGTTAATATCTGTTGCTCATCTTCATCAGTTTCAAACTCATCCTGAATTGAAACTT
>JAIUJO010000250.1:791560-801975 GCA_023846275.1 Vanilla planifolia | reverse complement strand
TTCTCCTTCTTCTTCTTATCCTTCTTCTCCTTCTTCTCCTTCTCCTTCTCCTTCTTCTTCTTCTTCCCCTTCTTCTTCTCCTCCTTCTCCTACTTTTCCATCTTCTCCTTCTTCTCCTTCTCCTTCTCCTTCTTCCCTTATTTGTACACCCTAATCTTTCCCTCTTTAATCTTTAATCCATAAGCCCTAATCCCTAATCGTTAATCCCTAAGCCCAAATCTGTTGTCCCTAATAACCAAATCCCACAGCCTAAGTCTTTAATATCATATCTATCCTTATTCCCTAATCCATAATCCCTAATCCCTAAACCCTAATATCTTAACCCTATTCCTTAATCGCTAATCCTTGTCCCTAACACCTAATCCCTAATCTCTAATTCCTAATCCCTAAATCATTAATACTTTTCCCTAATCCCTAATCCATAAGCCATAATCATAAACACCTATTCTCATAATCTCTAATCCCTAATCTCTGATCTTAACTCACATATCTTGAATCGTTAATCTTTGATATCTAATCTTTAATCCCAAATCCCTAATCCATAATCCCTAATGCATTATCCCTCATCCTTAATCCTTAGCCGTTAATCCTTAATCCATGATCTATATTTCATAATCCCTTAATCCTTAATCCCAAATACTTAATCCCTAGACTCTTTGCCTTAAGCCCTATTCTTTAACCCATTTTTCCCAAAGCCCTAATGCCTAATCTATAAACCCTAAAACTAATAGCTAATCCTAAATAAATAATTCCTAAACTCTAAACCTTAATCCTTAATCTCTGATACTTGACTACAAAATCCTAATACATCTTTAATCCTTAATCATAAATCCATAATACATAATCTTAAAGCCATCCCTCCTTAATTCATAATCTATTTTCTTGTTCTACTTCTTATTCATATTCTTCTACTTCTTCTTCTGCTTCTTCTTCTTCTTGTTCTTCTTCTTTTTCTACTCCCTCTTTTTTCTTCTTTTCTTTCTTCTTCCTCTTCTACTTCTATTTCTTCTTCTTCTTCCTCTTCTACTTCTTCTTGTTCCACCTCTATTTTTTTCTTTTTATTCTTTTTCTTCTTCTTCTTCTTCTTCTTCTATTTCTTCCTCTTCTTTTTCTTCTTCGTCTTGTACTTCATCTTCTTTTTCTTGTTCTACTTCTTTTTTTCTTCTTCTTCTCCTCCTCTTCCTTCTTGTTCTTCTCCTTACCATCATCTTCTTTCTTTTATCCTACTTCTTCTTGAGTTTCTTCATCTTCTTCTACTTCCTCTGATCCTTCTTCTCCTTATTCTTTTTTCTTCTTTTTCTTCTTCTTCTTCTTCTTCTTCTTCTCCTTTGTCTTTTTCATAATACTTAATCCCTATTTCTTTATCCCTAATCCTTAATCACTCCCTACCTTATCATTTATCATGAATATTTCATCTGTAATCCCTAATCCATCCTTTCCTAATCCCTAATCTTTAATCCTTTAGCTTAATCCATAATCCTTGATTCTTAATCCCTAATCCCTACTTCATCCTTAATCCATAATCTTTAATCCTTAAACCTTGATCCCTAATACCTAATCACTAATCTATAATCCATAATCCCTATTCATAAATCTCTAATCCCTAATCCCTAATATTTAGTCCTTAATCACTAATTCCTCATCCTAATCATAATGACTTAATCTTCAATTCATAATCCTTAATCTCAAATTCATAATCTTGAATCCAAATCCCTAATTCATTATCTCTAATCTTTAATCCATGATCTCTACTCTTTAATTTGTAATCCTTAATCTAAAATACCTAATATTTTATCCTTAGCATTTGATCCCTTAATTCCTAATCCCTAATTATTAATCTCTTCAACCCAAATCCTTAACCCAAATTTCTAATCCCTAATTGCTTTTAATTATTCCTTAATCCCTACTCCTTAATTCCTAATCTTTAATCCCAAAACCTTAATCCTTAATTTATAATCCTTATTCCCTGACACCTAATCTTATATCCCTCCAACCTTAATCCCTAATCCTTAATCTCTGACTTTTAATCCTTAATCGCTTCTTCTTCCCCTTCTTCTACCATTTCTTCTTCTTCCCCATCTTCTTCTTCTTCTTCCTCATCTTCCTAATCTTCCTCTTCTTCTTCTTCATCTTCTTTTTCTCCCTCTTCTTCTTCTACTTCTTCTTCCTCTTCTTCTTCTTCTTCTTCTTCGTCCTCTTCAACTTTCTCTTCTTCTTTATCTTTTTCTTCTTCTTCTTGTACTTCATCTTCCTTCTCTTCTTCTTCCCCTTGTTGTTCTTTTCTCCAATTTCTTCTTTTATTCTTCTTCTTCTTCTTCTTCTTCCTCTTCTTCTTTCTCTTCTTCTTCTTCTTCTTCTTCTTCTTACTATTAATATTATTATTATTTTATTTCTTCATCTTTTATTCTTCCTATTATTATTATTATTATTCTTCTTCTCTTTCTTCTTCTTCTTCTCCTCCTTCTCTTTATCTTAGTCTTCTCCTTCTCTTTATCTTAGTCTTCTCCTTCTCTTTATCTTAGTCTTCTCCTTCTCCTCCTCCTACCTCTACTTCTTCTTCTTGTTCTTCTTCTTCTATTACTACTTCTTTCTTCTTTTTTCTTCCTCCTCCCTCCTTCCTTCTTTCCTCCTTAATTCTTTCTTCCTTCTTCCTTCTTCTTTCTTTCATCTTTCTTCTTTATTCCTCCTCTTTCTCTTCTTCTTCTTCTTCTTCTTGATCTTCTTCCTATTCTTCCTCCTCATCTTCTACTTTTTTGTCCTTTTTGATCCATAATCCCTAATCCATAATCCATAATCCATAATTCATAATCTATAATCCATAATCTCCAATCCCTAATCTCTAATCCCTAATCTTTAATCACTAATCCACATTCTCTAATCCCTAATCCCTAATCTTAAATACTTAAACCTTAATCCTAAATCTCTAATCACTAATCTCTAAACCCTTATCCCTATTCCTTATTCCAAAATCTTTAATTCTAAATCTCTAATCTTTAATAATTAATCTTTTAATCTTTAATCCCAAATATATATCCTTAATCATTAATCCTTTCATCCTTAATCCCTAATTCTTAATCCTTTATCTCTAATTCCTGTTACTTATTTCCTGATTCCTACTCCCTAATCGATAATCCTTAATCCTTAAACCCTAATCCGTAATTGCAAATCCCTCATCCCTATTCCTTAATCCATAACCCCTAATGCCTAGTACAAAATCTTTGGGTCTCTAATCCAAAATCCTTACTACCTGCTCTCTAATCCCCAATCCCTCCCTTAATCTGTAACCTATAATCCCTAATCCCTCCTACTTAATTTGTAATCCCTAACCCTTCTCTTCTTCTTTTCCTCTTCTTTTTGTTCCTCTTCTTCTTCCTCTTATTCCTCTTCTTCTTCCTATTCTTCTTCTTGTTCTTCTTGTTCTTCTTCATCTTCTTCTTCTTCTTTAAGTATTTCTTTTTCTTGTTTTTCTTCTTCTGCTTCATTTTTTTCTTCGTCCTCCTCTTCTTCTTCTTCTTCTTCTCCTTCTTCTTCTTCTATTGCTTCTTCTACTTCTTCTTCTTCTTTTTCTTCTTCTTCTTCTCCTCCTCCTTCTTCTTTTCTTGTTCTTCTTATTCTTCTTCTTCTTCCTCTTGTTGTTGTTGTTCTTCTTCTTCTTCATCATCATCTCCATCTTCTTTGATTTATTTTTCTTCTTCTCCTTCTTCTTCTTCTTCTTCAGCATCTTCTTCTTCTTGTTCTTGTTCTTCTCCCTCTCTTTATCTTTCTCCTTTCCTTTTTTCTTCCCTTTCTCCATCCCTTACTCGTTCTCCATCTACTTGTCCTTCAACTTCTCCATCTGCTTCTTCTTCTCCTTCTCCATCTCCATCTCATCCTCCTCCTCCTTTTCCTCACCCTTCTTCTCCTTCTCCTTCTCCTTGTTCTTCTTCTTGTTCATCAACATCATCTTTCTTCTTTCTTCTTTCTTCTTTCTTCTTTCTTCGTTCTTCTTTCTTCTTTCATTTTTTTTCTTTCTTCTTTCTTCTTACTTCTTCCTTCTTCATTCTTCCATCATCCTTCCTTCTTCATTCTTCCTTCTTCCTTCTTCCTTCCACCTTCCTTCTTCCCTCTTCCATCTTCCTTCTTCTTTCTTCCTTCTTCTTATTCTTCCTCTTCTTCTTCCTCTTCTTCATCTTCTTTTTCTTCCTTTTATTTATCCTATTCTTCTTCTTTCCTATTCTTTCATCCTATTTTCTTCTTCGTTCTTCAATCTCCCTAATCCTTAATCCATAATCCTTAATCCCTAATCCTTAGTCTACCAATTATCTCAACTACTTAATCTTTAATCTCTAACCTTTAATCGCTAATCTCTAATCCCTAAAATCTAATCCTTAATCCTTAATTCCTAATTCTTAATCCCTGATCCTTAATCACAAATCCCTAATCTTTAATCCATAATCCCTAACCCTTAACCTCTAATGCTAATGCTAATCCAATAATCTCTAATCTCTAAACTTAAGTCCTACATGCCTAATCACAAATATCTAATCCTTAATCCTTATCCCTTATTCCTTAATCTCCAATCCTTAATCTTTAATCCTTAATAATTAATCCTCTAACTCTTAATTCTTAAACTCTAATCCCTAATCATTAGTCCTTTCATTTAATCCCTTATTCCTAATCCTTAAACCCTAATCTCTAATCCTTAATCCCTATTACTTATTCCTTATTCCCTGCTCTCTAATTCTTAATACTAAATCCCTAAATCTAAAACCCTAATTACTAACTCCAAAATCTCTAATCCCTAATTTATCCATCCCTAATCTTTAATTTGTGTTCATAGATTCTTAATCTCTAATCCTTCATTGCTTAGTCCTTAATCCATAATCCTTAACTTCTTATCCTTAATCCCTAACCCATCTCTTCTGACTCTTATTTTCTTTTTCTTTCTCTTCTTCTTCTTCTTCTTCTTCTTCCACTTCTTTTCTTGTTCATTTTATTCCTCATCTTCTTCCTCCTCTTCTTCTTCTTCCTCCTCTTCTCCTTTTACTTCTTCCCCTCCTACTACTTTTAGTCTTTCTCCTTCTCCTTCTCCTTCTACTTCTCCTTCTCCATCTCCTTCTCCTTCTCTTCTCCTTCACTTCTCCTTCTCCTTCTCCTTCTCCCCCTCCTTCTCCTCATCCTTCTTCTCTTTCTCTAAATTTTACTTCTTTTTCTTCTTCTTTTTCTTCTTCTTCTTCTTCTTCTTTGCCTTCCTCTTCTTTTTTCTTTCTTCCTTTCTTTCTGTCTTCTTTCCACTTTTTTCTTCCTTTTTCCTCCTTCCTTCCTCCTTCTTCTATCTTCTTTATTCTACCTCTTCCTCTTCCTCTTCCTCTTCTTCTTCTTCTTCTTCTTCCTCCTCTTCTTCTTCCTAATCTTCTTCTTCTTCTTTCTATCTTCTTTCTTCTTTTCTCCTTCTTCATTCCCCCTTCTCCTTAGTCCTTAATCTTTAATCTTTAATAGTTAATCCATCCTTAATCTTTAACCACTAACCACTTATCCCTAATCTCTATTCTTTAAAAGGTAATCCAAAATACCTAATCTCTAATTCCTAATCTATAATCCATAATCCCTAATCTGAATCTTTTACCACTAATCACTAATCCTTAATCCCTAATTCTTAATTATTAATACAAATCCTAATCTCTAATCTGTAATCCCTAATCTTTAATCTCTAATCCTTAATCTTACATCATTAATCCCTAATCTTTAATCTTTAATCCATAATTCCTATTCTCTAGTCCTTAAACCCTAATCCTAAACCCCTAATCTCTAATTCCTAATCCTTAATAACTAATCTCTTAATTCTTAATGGCTAATCTCTATTCCTTTCATCCTTAATCCATAGTCTTTAATCCTTAATTAATAATCCTTAATCCCTTTCCCAAACCCCTAACCTTTACTACATATTCCCTAATCACCACTTACTAATCCCTAATCACTAATTGGTAATTCTTGAATCTTTAATTCTTAATCACCAACCTTTACTACACATTCCATAACCTTTACTACATATTCTCTTCTTCTTCTTGTTCTTCTTCTGCTTTCTATTCTTGATTTTCTTCTTCTTCTTTTTCATCTTCCTCATCATGATCAAAATCATCTTCTTCTTTTTCCTCTTCTTCTTCTGTTACTACTTTCTTCTCATCTTCTTATTCTTCTTCTTCTTCTACTACTTCTTTTTCTTCTTCTTCTACTACTTCTTTTTCTTCTTCTTCTTCTTTTTCTTCTAAACTTCTTGTTCTTCCTCTTCTTATTCTTCTTTTTCTTTTGCTTTTGCTTCTTCTCCTTCTCCTTATCTCTTCTTCTCCTTCTTTTCTTCTACTTCTTCCTCTTCTTTTCTTCTTCTTCTTCTACTTTTTACTACTTCTTTCTCGACATTTTCCTTTTTCTTCTTCTTCTTCTTCTTTTTCTTCAACTTCGTCTTCATCTCCTTCTTTGTTCTTCCTTTGTCTTTCTTCTTTCTTTTTTTTCTCTTCTTTCTTCTTCCTTCTCTTTCTTCCTTCTTCTGCTTTCTCTTTTCTTCTTCTTTCTTTCTTCATCTTTCATTCTTCTTCTTTGTTTCTTCATCTTCTCCTCCTCCTTCTTCTCCATCTTCATCTTTATCCTTAATCTCTAATATCTAATCCTGCTCTCCATAACTCCTAATCTATAATCAATATTGCCTTCCTCCCCAATCCCTAATCCCCAATCTCTATTCTCTAATCCCCAATGCAAAATCCATCATTTGAAATCCCTAATCTTTAATCACTATTCCATAATTCTCAATCTTTAATCCATCCCTAATCCCTAATCACTAATCCTTAAACTCTAATCCATAATACCTAAACCCTTATCCCTTGTCTTGAATTCCTACTAATCTATAGTCCACCTTTTTATTCTTCTTCTTCTTCTACTACTACTACTGCTACTTCTTCTTCTTCCTCTTCTTCTTCTTCTTCTTCTTCTTCTTAGCTCTTATAACTCTTTTTCTTAATCCTCCTTCTCTTCTTGTTATTCCTTCACATCTTCTTGCCCTTCTTCTTCCTGTTCTTCTTCTTCTTCTTCTTCTTCTTCCACTTCTTCAAAATCTTCATCATCATCTTCTTCTTCCTCTTATTCTTATTCTTCTTTTCTTCTTTTGCTTCTTGCTCTTCTTCTTATTATTTATTTCTTCTTCTTCTTCTTCCTCTTCTTCTTCCTCTTCTTCATCTTTTTCTATCTCAACTTGTTCTTTCACTTTTTTCCACTTCTTCTTATTCTTCTTCTTGCACTTCTCCTTCTAGTTCTTCCACTTCTCTTGCTCTTAAGTTTCTTCTTCTCCATCATCTTCTTCTTCTTCTTCACCTTCTTCTTCTTCTTCCTCTAGTTCCTCATCTTCTTATTCCTCTTCTTCATCTCCTTCCTCATTTTCTTCTTCTTCTTCTACTTTTTCCTCTTCCTCTTCTTCGTTGTATTCTTCTTCTTCTTCTTCTTCATCTGTCTTCTTTTTCCATGTCTTCTTCTTCTTCTTCTACTTTGTCTTCTTCGTCCTCTTCCTCTTCTTTTTCTTCTTCTTCTTGTGTTTATTCCCCTACTTCTTCTTCCTCTATTTCTTCTTTTTCTTCACCTTAATCATCTTCTTCATCTAATTCTTCTTCTCTTTCTCTTCTTCTTCTTCTTCATTTTCTTCCACTTGTTCTTCTTTTACTACTAGTTTTTCCTCCCCCTCCTCTACTTCTTCTTCTTCTCCTTCTCCTTTTTCTTCTTCAATTTTTTTCTTCTTCTTCTTTTTCTTCTTCTACTTCTTTTTCTTCTTCTTCCTCTTCTTTTTCTTCTTCTTCTTCTTCTACTTCTACATCTTCTTCTTCATCATATTCTTTTTCCTCCCTTTTTTCCTCTTCTTCTTTTCTTCTTCTTCTTCCTCATCTTCTTCTAATTTTCTGCTTCTTTTTTTTTCTTCTTCATATTTTTCTTCCTCCTCTTCTTCCACTTTCTCTTCCTGTTCTTCCTCTTCTTCTCCATCCCCCTCTTGTTCTTCTTCTTCATCTTCTACATTCTCTTTTGCCTTATCTTCTGTATCTTCTTCTTCTTCTTCCTCTTCTTCTTCTTCTTCTTCTTCTTCTTCTTCTTCCTCTTCTTTCTCATCTTTTTCTTCTTCTTCTTCTTCTTTTTCTTCCTCATTTTCTTCTTCTTCTTTTCCTCTTCCTCAACTTCAACTTTTTCTTCTTCTTCTTCCCCATCCTCTTCCTTTACTTCTTCTTCTTCTTCTTCTACTACCATTTCTGGTTCTTCTTCGTCTTCTTCCCCTTCCACTTCTTCTTCTTCTACTCTTCTTCTTTCTCTTCTTCTTCTTCTTCTTCTTCTTCTTCTACTTCTTTCTCTTCCTCCTCTACTTCTTCTTCCTCTTCTTCTTCTTCTCTTCACCTTCTTCTTCTTCTTTTTCTTCCTCCTCCTCTATTTCTTCTTCCTTTTCTTCTTCTTCTTCCTCTTCTTCTACTCCTTCTCCCTCTCTTTTTTCTTCTTCTACTCCTTGTTCTTCTTCTTCTACTTTTCTTCTACTTCTTCTTCTTCTATTTCTTCTTCTTCTTCTTTTTCTCCTTCTTCTTCCTTTTCTTCTTTTTCTTATTATTATTATTCTTCTTTTACTCCTACTTCTTCTTCTTCCTTTTCTTCTTTTCCTTCTTTTACTTCTTCTTTCTTCTTTTTTTCTGCTTTAAATCTTATTCTTCTTCTTCTACTACTTCAACTTCTTTTTCTTTATCTTGTTCTTGTTCTTGTTCTCCTTCTCCTTCTCCTTCTCCTCCTTCCTTCCTTCTTTCATCTTTCTTCTACCTTCCTTCTTCCCACATCCTTTTTCTTTATTCTCTTCTTCTTCTTCTTCCTTTTTCTCCTCTTCCTCAACCACTTCTTCTTCATCTTCTTTTTCTTCTTCTTCTATGTCATCTTCTTTTTCCTCTTTTTCTTCTTGCACTTCCCATTCCCTTTCTAAACTTTTTCTTATTCTCCTTTTCCTTCTCCTTTCCCTTCTCCTTCTCCTTCTCCTTTTCCTCCTTCCCATCCTCCTTCTCTATCTCCTCTTTCTATTCTTGTTCTACTACTACTATTACTACTACTACTACTACAACTACAACTAAATCCTCTTCTTCTTCATTTTCTTCTTATTATTATTAATCTTCTTCTTCTTCCTCCTCTTACTCGTCTTCTTCTTCTTTTACCTCTGCTTCCTATTCTACTTAATCTTCTTCTTCCACTTCTTCTTTTGTTCTTATTTATCATCATCATCTTCTTCTGCTGCTTCTTCCTCTTCTTTTTCTTTTTTTCTTCTTCGTCTCCTTATACTTGCATCTTTTTCCTCTTCCTCAACTTCTTCTATTTCTTCCAATTCTTCTTTTTCTTCTTCAACTTCTATCTATTCTTCTTCTTCTTCTTCTTCTTCTTATTCTTCTAATTCTTATTCTTCTTTTTCTTCTTCTTTTACTTCTTCCTATTCTTCTTTTTCTTCTTCTGCTTCTTCTTCTTCTTCTTCTTCTTCTTCGTCTTCTTCTAATTCTTTTTCTTCTTCTTCTTCTTCTCCTCCTCCTCCTCCTCCTTCTCCTTTTGCTTCTTTTACAATGTCAACTTCTTATTCTTCTTCCTTTACTTTTGCTTTTTCCTCCTTTTCTTCCTCTTGTTCTTCTTCTTATTCCTTTTTCTATTCTTCCTCTCCTTCTCCTTTTCCATCACCTTCTCCTTCCCTTTCTCTTTTCTTACTTCTTCATTGACTCCACCTCCTTCTCTTCCTCCTCTTTTTCCTTCTCCTTCACCTTCTCCTTCTTCTTCTTCTTCTTCTTCTTTCTTCTTTCCTCTTTCTTATTCCTTCTTTCTTCTTTCTTATTTCTTGTTCGTTCTTCATTCCTTTTTCTTGCTTCTTCCTTCTTACTTTCCTCTTACGTCTTTCTTCCTGCTTCTTCCTTCTTTCTTCCTTCTCCCTTCTTCTTTCTTCTTTCTTATTTCTCTTTAAACACTAATCCCTAATCTATCATCTCTAATCCCTAATGCTAATCCAAATCCCTTAATCACAAATTTGTAATCTCTAATACTTAATCCTGAATCTCGAGTCCACAATTCTTAATCACTAATCTCTCCTAATCCTTCTTCTCTTTTTCCATCTCCCTCTTCTTCTTAGTCTTCTTCCTCCTTTTTTTCTTTCTTGTTTCTTTTTTCTTCCTTCTTCTTCCTTGCTTCTTCCTTTCTTCTTCCTTCTACCTTCTTTCTTCTTTAATCTTCCATTTCTTCTTCCTCTTCTTCTTCTACTTCTTCTTTTTCGTCTTTTTCTTCTTCTTCTTTATTCCTACTTCTTTCTTCCTTCTTCATTCTATTTTCTTCTTTCTTCTACTATTTTTTTCTTTTTGTTTCCTTCTTCCTTCTCGTTAATCCCTAATACTTAATCATTAAACCAA
>JAIUJO010000250.1:761560-786560 GCA_023846275.1 Vanilla planifolia | reverse complement strand
TTTCTTCTTGTTCTTCTTCACTTCTTCTTCTTTGCCTTCTTCTTCTTCTTCTTCTCCTTCTCCCTCTTTTTTTTCTTCTTCTTCTTCTTTTTCTTCTTCTAATTCATCTTCTTCTCTTTCTTTTTCTTCTTCTTTTATTACTTCTTCTTCCTCTTCTTCTTCCTTTTCTTCTTTTTCTTACCTCTTTTTCTTCTTTTTTTTACTACTACTACGACTTCTGTTTTTTCTTATTTTTCTTCTTCTTCTTTTACTTATTCTTCTTCTTCCTCTTTTTCTCTTTTAAATCTTGTTTTTCTTCTTTCTCTTTTTCTGCTTCTACTTCTTATTTTCTAGGTTCTTCTTCTACTTCTCCTTTTCCATCCCCTTCTCCTTCTCCTACTCCTTCTCCTCCTTCTTCCTTCTTTCTTCCTTCTTCCCTCATCCCTTGTTCTTCTTTCTCCTCCTCTTCTTCTTCTTCTTCCTTCTCCTCTTCTCCTTCTTCTTCCTTTTCTTCTTCATTTTTTTTCTCCTTCTATATCTTCTTCTTCTTTCTCATGTTTTCCTTGTACTTCCCCTTCCCCTTCTCCTTTTTTCTTCTTCTCCTTTTCCATCTCATTTTCCTTCCCCTTCTCCTTCTCCTTCTCCTTTTCTTCCTTCTTCCCATCCTTCTTCTCCTTCACCTTCTCCTTCTCTTTCTATTCTTGTTCTTTTTCTTCTTCTTGTACTACTAACTACTATTATTACTACTACAACTACTACATCCTCTTCTTCTTCTTAATCTTCTTCTTCCTCTTCTTACTCATCCTCTTCTTCTTTTTCCTCTTCTTCTTATTCTTCTTCATCTTCTTCCACTTCTTCTTCTTCTTCCTGTTCTTCTTCATCTTCTTCTTCTTCCTCTACTTCTTCCTCTTCTTCTTCCTCTTCTTCTTCCTCTTCTTTTTCTTCTTCTTCCTCTTCTTTTTCTTTTTTTCTTCTTCATATTCTTGTACTTTTACTTCTTCTTCTGCTTCTTCTACTTCTTCTTCTTCTTCTTCTTCTAATTATTCTTCTTCTTCTTCCTCTTCTCCTCCTCCTCCTCATTCTTCTACATCTTTTACTACGACAACTTATTCTTCATCCTCTTCTAATTTTTCTTCTTCTTCTTTTCTTCTTCATCTTCTTTTACTTCCTTTTCTTCCTCTTATTTTTCTTCCTCTTTCTCTTTCTCTTCTTCTTCTTTTTCATCTTCTTCTTTTCTTTTCCACCACCTTCTCCTTCTCTTTCTCTTCTCTTACTTCTTCATCGACACCACCTCCTTTTCCTCCTCCCCTTTTTCCTTCTCCTTCACCTTCTCCTTTTTCTTCTCCTTCTTCTTTCTTCTTTCTTCTTACTTATTCCTTCTTTCTTCTTTCTTCTTTCTTCATCCATCTTTTTTCTTGCTTCTTCCTTCTTCCTTCCTTCTTACTTCTTCCTTCCTCATTCCTTCTTCTTTCTTCCTTCTTTCTTCTTTCTTGTTTCTTATTTCTCTTTAATCACTAATCCTTAATCTGTAATCTCTAATCCCTAATCCTAATCCAAATCACTTAATTAGAAATCTTTAATCTCTAATACCTAATCCTGAATCCCGAATTGTGAATTCTTAATAGCTAATCTCTCCTCATCCTCCTCTTTTTGCTTCTCCTTCTTCTTAGTCTTCTTCTTTCTTTCTTCTTTCTGCTTTCTTCCTCCTTCTTCCTTCTTCTTTGCCCTTCTTGCTTCCTCCTTCCTCCTTCCTTCTTCCTTCATCTTACTTCTTTATTCTTCCACTTCTTCCTCTTCTTCTTCTTCTTTATTCCTTCTTCTTTCTTCCTTCTTCATTCTACTTTCTTCTTTCTTCTACTTTTTTTCTTTCTCTTTCCTTCTTCCTTCTCCTTAATCCCTAATCCTTAATCTTTAAACCATCCCTATTCTCTAATCCATAATCTTTAATCCTTAACCCCTATTTCATAATCTTTAATCTCTTAACTCTAATCCCTTATCCCTAATCTATAATCCATAATCCCTAATTCATAATCTGTAATCCCTAATCCTTAATCACTACTCATAAAACCCTACCACCTTTATCTACAATCCAAAATCCCTAATACCTAATCCCTAATC
Source organism: Vanilla planifolia (assembly GCA_023846275.1). NCBI lineage: Eukaryota > Viridiplantae > Streptophyta > Magnoliopsida > Asparagales > Orchidaceae > Vanilla > Vanilla planifolia. The sequence goes on along the minus strand of JAIUJO010000250.1, from coordinate 784,463 downwards.
CCTAAGGCCACCCAACCTAATCCATAATCCATCTTTTCCTTCTTATTCGTCTTCTTCTTCTTCTTTTACTTCTCTTTCTACTTCTAGTTATTCTTCTTCTTCTTTATTTCCCTCTTCTTCAACTACTTCTGCTTCTTCAAATTCTTCTTCTTCTTCATCATCTTCTTCTACTTCTTTCTTCTTTCTTCTTTCTGCTTTCTTCTTTCTTCCTCCTTCTTCCTTCTTGCTTCTTCCTTCTTCCTTCCTCCTTCCTTCTTCCTTCTTCCTTCATCTTTCTTCTTTATTCTTCCACTTCTTCTTCCTCTTCTTCTACTTCGTCTTTGTCTTTTTCATCATCATCTTCTTCTTCTTCTTCTTTATTCCTTCTTCTTTCTTCTTTCTTCCTTCTACTTTCTTCTTTCTTCTACCTTTTTTCTTTTTCTTTCCTTCTTCTTTCTCCTTAATCTTTAATCTTTAATCTTTAATCTTTAATCTTTAAACCATCCATAATCTCTAATCCATTATCTTTAATCCTTAACCCCTTTTCCCTAATCTTTAATTTCTAAACTCTAATTCCTTATCCATAATCTATAATCTATAATCCATAATCCCTAATCCATAATCTCTATTCCCTAATCCTTAATCACTACTCATGAATCCCTAGCACATGTATTTGCAATCCAAAATCCCTAATACGTAATCCCTAATCCCTAAGGCCATCAAACCTAATCCATACTCCATCTTTTCCTTCTTATTCATCGTCTTCTTCTTCTTCTACTTCTCTTTTTACTTCTAGTTCTTCTTCTTCTTCTTTATCTCTCGCTTCTTCAACTACTTCTGCTTCTTCAAATTCTTGTTCTTCTTCGTCATCTTCTTCTTCTTCTTCTTTCTTCTTTCTTCTTGTTCTTCCTTCTCCCTTTTTCCTTCTCCATAATCCCTAAACCATCCTTAATCTCTAATCTCTAATCTTTAATCCCTAACATTTAATTCCTAATCTCTAATAATTAAACTCTAATCTTTATTACCTAATCCCTAATCATAAACAATTAATCCCTTAATTCTTAAATCTTAATCTCTAATCCTTTATCATTAATCCCATCATCCCTAATTATAAAACATTAATCCTAGTTACTATTACATATTACCTAATCCTTAATCCCTAATCTCTAATCCTTAAACCCAAATCTCTAATTGCAAACTCTCAAATCCCTAATCCCTAATGTGTAATGCTAATCCCTAATCCCTCCCTCCCTAATCCTTAATCCATATTCCCTTATTCCTAATCCCTAATCCCTAATCCCTAATCCTTCCTTTCTTAAACCCTATTCCCTAATCCTTAACCTCAAATCCCTAATCCATCTCTTATTCTTCTTCTTCATCTACTTGTTCATCCACTTCTTGTTCTACTTCATGTTTTCCCTCCTCTTCTTGTTTTTCTTCTTCCTTATCTTCTTCTTCTTTTTCATCCTCTTCTTCCTAATCTTCCACTTATTCTTCCTTCTTCCATCTTCTTTCTTCTTTTTTTTTTCTTTTTTCTTCTTTCTTCTTCTTTTTTTCTTCTTCTTTCTTTCTTCTTCGTTCTTTATTGTTCTTCTTCTTCTTTCTTCTTTTTCTTGTTCTTATTCTTCTTTTTCTTCTTCTCCTTCTTCTTCTTCTTAATCCTTAAACTCTTATCCTTAATGCCTAACTCCCTCATCTCTTATCACTAATCTCTTATCTTTAATACTTAATCCCTTCCTCCATAATCTGTAATCCCTAATACCTAATCTATTACTAAACCTTAATCATTAATCCGTAATCCTTAAACCCTAATCCCTAATCATTAATCCATAATTCTTAATCTCTAATCCTCAATCTCTAATACCTAATCCCTTATTCATAATCCCTGATTTCTAATTCTTAATCCCTAATCTCTAATGCATAATTTTTAATTATAAATACTTATTCCCATAATCTCAAATCCCTAATCCATAATCTTAAATCCTTTATCATGAATCCTTAATCTATGATTGCTAATCTCTAATCCCAAATCCTTAATCCATAATCCTTAGTCTTCAATTCTTAGCCTTTAATCCTTAATTCATAATCCCTAAACGCTTAATCTTTAATCTCTAATCCTTAATCCCTAATACTTGATCCTTAAACACTTCTCCCTAAGTCTTATACCTTAATCCTTAATCAATAAACACATACACAAATCACTATTCTCGAATCTCTAATTAATAAATCCTCATCTTTAATCTCTAATTTCTTATCCTTAATCCAAAAATCCCTAATATCTCTTCCTTTAATCATTAATGATAAATCCATAATACTTAATCCATAAGCTATCTTTCCCTAATCCATAATCTTTTTTCTTCTTCTTCTTTTGCTTATTTTTCTTCTTCCCTTTCTTCTTCTCCTTCTTCTTCTACTTCTTCGTCTTCTTCTGCTCCTTCTTCTACTTCTTTGTCTTCCTCTTCTTCTTCTTCTTCTTCTTCTTCTTCTTCTTTTTCTTCTTCTTTTTCTTCTTATTTTTCTTCTTCTTTTTCTTGTTCTTCTTCTTATCTTATTCTTCTACTTCTTCTTCTTCTTCTTCCTTTTCCTCTTCTTTTTCATCATTTTCTTCTTCTTCTTCTTCTTCTTCCCTTCTCTTCTTCTTGTTCTTGTTGTTCTTGTTCTTCATCTTCTCCTTATTCTCTTCTTCTTCTTCTTCTTCTTCTTCTTTTACTTCTTTTTTTCTTCTTCTTCCTCTTTTACATCTTTTCTTCTTCTTCTTCCTCTTCTTCATCTTCTCCTCCTTCTTCTTGTTCTTCTCCTCTTTTTCCTCTTCTTCTTCTTCTTCCTCTTCCTCTTCTTCTTTTTCTTTTTCATCATGTTCTTCTTCTTATTCTTCTTCTTTTTCTTTTTCTTCTTCTTCTTCTTCTCCTTGTTCTTCTTCTTCTTTTTCTTCATCTTCTTCTTCTTCTTCTTCATCATAATCCTTTATCTTTATTTCGTAATCCCTACTCAATAATCCCTCCCTACCAATTCTCTAATCCCTAATCCTTAGTCTATAAACCTTAATCTATAATCCTTAACCCATCGTTCAATAATCCCTAACCTTAATTGCCAATCCTCGATCGTTGATCTTTAATTTCTAATCCTTAAGAATAATCACTAATCTCTACCCTCTTATCCTTAATCTCTAATCTCTAGTCCACTATTAATTTTCAATCTTTAATTCTTCATCTCTAAAACCTAATCCTTAATCTCTCATCCCTAAATTCTAATCTGCAATACTTGATCCCTAATCTATAATCTATAATACCTAGTCCCTAATCTCTAATCCCTAATCTTTAATCCTTAATCCCTAATCCATAATTCCTAATCCCTAATCTCTAATCCATAATCTAAATCTCAAATCCCTAATAACTAACCTTTAATCATTAATCACTAATCTTTATTCCTTAATTTATAATTTCTAATCCTAAATCCTTAATTCCTTATCCTTAATAATTAATCTATTAATACTTAATCCCCAATCTCGAAATAAATAATCCCTTTATTCCTAATCCTTAACAATAACCTTTAATCATTAATCATTAATCACCAGTTCCTATTACTTATTCCTTAATCCTTTCTCACTAATCTTGAAACATTAACCCCTAAATCTTAATCATTATTCTCTAAAATAATCCTTAATCCCTAAAACCTAACCCTATGTCCCACCCACTTTAGTCCTTTATCTCTAATCCCTATCCCCTAATCTTTAATCCCAAATCCATCTCTTCTTCCACTTCTTCTTCTTCTTCTTCCTCTTCTTCTTCTTCTTCCTTTGTCTCTTCTTTTTTTTGTCATCTTCTTCTTCTTCTTTTTCCTCATCTTCCCCTACTTCTTCCTCTTCTTCTTCTTCTTCTCCTTCTCCTTCTTCTTCTTTCTCTTCTTCTTCTTTTTCTTATTATTCTTCTTCTTCTTCTTCCTCTTATTCATTTTATTCTTCTTCTTCTTCATCATCTTCCACTTCATCTTCTTTTTCTTCGTCTTTATCTCCTTCTTCTTCTTCTTCCTCTACTTCTACTTCTACTTTTTCTTCTTCCTCCCCTTCCTCTTTTTCTCCTTTTTCTTCTTTTCTTGTTCTTCTTCTTCCCCTTCTTATTTCACTTCTTCTTCTCCTTCTTCTTCTTATTTTTCTTCCGATTCATCTTCTTCTTCTTCTATTTCTTGTTCTCCTTTTTCTTCTTCTTATTCTTATTCTTCTTTTTCTTGTTCTTGTTCTTGTTCTTCTTCTTCTTCTCTTTCTCCTTGTTCTTCTCCTTCTCTTTCTCTTTGTATTTCACATTCTCCTTCTCCATCTCCTTCTTCTTCTCCTTCTCCTTCTCCTTCTTCTTCTCCATCTCCTTATCCTTCTCCTTCTCATTCTCATTCTTCATCGCCTTCTCCTTCTCCTCCTCTTTCTTCTTATCCTCCTCCTTCTCTTTCTCCTTCTTCTTCTTCTTCTTCTTCTATTTCTTCTTCCTCTTCCATTACTTCATTCTTCTTTCTTCTTTCTTCTTTCTTCTTTCTTCTTCCTTCTTCCTTCTTCATTCTTCCTTCTTCTATCCATCTTTCTTCTCTATTCTTCCTTATTCTTTTTTTTTTCTTTCTGTTTTATTCTTTCTTCTTCATTCTTGCTCTTCTTCTTCTTCTTCTTCTTCTATTTTCTCTTTTTCCTCCTCATCTTGTTCTTCTTCTTTCTTTCTCATCCCAAATCCCTAATCCATAATTCTTAATCCCTAATCACTAATCTCTAATCTATAATCCTCATTCCTTAATTTGTAATCCCTAGTCCATAATTCCTAATGTTTAATGATTATTCGTTTAACTTTTAATCCCTAATCCCTGAATCTTAATCAATAATCCCTTCATGCCTAATCCCTAATTCTTAATCCTTATACTAATTCCCTAATACTTACTATCAAATACATAATAATTTTTTTCTAAATCTTAATCCCTAATTATGAATCATAATCTCTGATCCCTAATACTTAATACCAAAACCCTTCCTTCGTAATCCCTAATATCTAATCTCTAGTCCCTCCCTCTCTAATTTGTAATCCGTATTCCCTGATCTCTAATCCCTCCCTCGTTAATCCCTAATCTCTAAACTCTAACCCCTGATACCTAATCCTTAATCCATCTCTTCTGTCTTTTCTTCTTCTTTTCTTCCTCTTCTTCTTCTTCTCCTTCCTCTTCTTCTTCTTCTTCTTCTTCTTCTTCTGTATTATCTTCTTCTTCTTGTTCATCCTCTTCTTCCTCATATTCTTCATCTTCTACTTCTTCCTTTTCTTCTTCTTCTTCTTCTTCCTTTTCTTATTTTTCTTCTTCTTATTCTTCTTTTACTTCTTTGTCTCCCTCTTATTTTTTCATCATCTTCTTCTTCTTCCCCTTCTTCTTCTTCTTCCTCTTCTTCTTCCTCTCCTTCTTCTTTTCTTCTTCTTCTTATTCCTCTTCTTTGTTCCCTTCCTCCCTTTATTCTTTTTCTTCTTCTTCTTCTTATTCTTAATCTTATTCCTTCTATTTCTTCTACTTCTTCCTCATCTTACCTTTCTCTTTGTCTTTCTTCTTCTCCTTCTCCATCTTCTTCTCCCTCTCCTACTCCTCCCCCTTCTTCTTGTCCTTCTCTTTCTCCATCTCCTTCTTCATCTTCTCCCTCTCCAACTCCTCTTTCTCCTTATCCTCCTCCTTCTCCCTCTCCTTATTCTTCTCTTTCTTCTTCTTCTTCTTCCATCTTTCTTCTTTCCTTTTTCTTCTTTCTTCTTTCTTCTTTCCACTTCTTTCTTCCTTCCTTCTTCTTTACTCCTTCCTTCTTCCTTCTCCCCTCCCTTATTCGTTCCTTCTTCCTTTCTCTTCTTGTTCTTCTTCTTCTTCTCCTTCTTCTTCTTCTCTTTCCTCTTCTTTTTCTTCCTATTCTTCTTCTTCTTCTTCCCATCTTCTTTCTTCCTTCTTCCTTCTTTCTTCTTCCTTCTTCCTTCATCCTATTACTTAATCCTTAATCTCTTATCTCTAAACTCTAATCCCTAACACCTAATCTTTAATCCTTAATCCCAATCTATAATCCATAATTCCTAATGTTTAATCTCTAATACCAAATCCCTAATCCCTCATACTTTTTCATTAATCCTAAATCATTAATCAGTAATCTCTAATATATCCTAATCCCTTAATCTTGAAACCCCAATCTCTAATTTTTTTTTCTAAATCCTTATTCCCTAATCCTTAACCACTAATCTTTAATCCTTAATAATTAATCCTTTAATTCTTAAGCCCAATCTTTAAACCCAAATTATTAATCCTTTTGTCCCTAATTCCTAATCTTTAATCCATATTACTTATTCCCTAATCCTTAAGCCTTAATCCCTTATTACTAGCCCTCAAATCCTTATTCATTAATCCTTAATTCCTTTCTTCTTAATCTTTAATCTATATTCCTTGATGCCTAATCCCTCATCCTTCATTCCTTATTCTGAAATCTCTATTCCTAATCCCTAACCCCTAATCCTTAATCCAAAATCGATCTCTTCCTTTTTTTTCTTCTTTTTCTTCCAATTCTTCTACTTCCTCTTTGTCTTCTTCTTCTTCTTCAACATTTTCTACTTCTTCTACTTCTTCTTCTTCCCCATCTTCCTCTTCTTTTTCTTCTTCCTTTTCTTCTTTTTCTTCTTCCTCATATTCCTCTTCTTCTTTTTCTTCTTCTTCTTCTTCTTCTTCTTTCAATTCTTCTTCTTCTTCCTTTTCTTCTTCTTCCTCTTCTTCTTCTTCTTCTTCTTCTTCTACTCTTTCTTCTTTTCTTATTTTTCTTATTCCTCTTGTTCTTTAACTTCTTCTACTTCTTTCTTGATCGCCTTGTCCTTCTACTTTTCCTTCTCCTAACCTTTCTCCTTCTCCTTTTCCATCTCCTTCTCCATCTTCTTCTCCTTATCCTTCTCCTTCTCCTTCTCCTCCACCTCCTCCTCCTCCACTTTCCCTCTTTCCTTCTCTGACTTGTTGTTCTTCTTCTTCTTCCTCTTCTTCCTCATCTTGCCTTCTTCTTCTTCTTCTTCTTCTTCCTTTTCTTCATTTTCTTCTTCTTCTTCTTCTTCCTCTTCAACTTCTTCTTTCTCTTCTTCTTCTTCTTTTTCTTCTTATTCTTCTCTACTTCTTCCTCTTCTTCCCCTTCTTCATCTTCTTCTTCTATTTCTTCTTTACTTGTTCTTCTTTTTCCCCTTTTTCTTCCACTTTTTTTCTTCTTCTTCTTCTACTTCTCCTTCTACTTCCACCTCTTATTATTATTTTTATTATTACTCTGCTTCTACTTCTTCTATTTCTTCTTCTTCTTCTTCTTCTTCTTCTTCTTCTTTTTCTATTTCTTCTTCTTTCTCTTCTTCTTCTTCTTCTTTTTCTTCTTCTTCTACTTCTCTATTTTCTTCTCTTTCTCCTTCTCCATCTCCTTGCACTTTACCTACTCATACTCCTCCTTTTACTTCTCCTTCTCCTTCTCCTCCTCCTTCTCCTTCTCCTCCTTCTCCTTCTCCTCCTCCTCCTTCTCCTTCTCCTTCTCCTCTTGCTCCTCCATCTCTTTCTCCTTTATTTTCTCCTTTTTCTTCTTCTTCTTGCCCTTCTTCCTTCTTCCATCTTTCTTCTTTCTTTTTTCTTCTTTCTTCTTTCTTACTCCTTCTTCCTTCTTTCTTCCTCCATCCTTCATCCTTCCTTCTTCCTTCGTCTTTATTCGTTCTCTTCTTCTTGCATTTCTTCTTCTTATTATTCTTCTTTTTCCTCTTCTTGTTCTTCCTAATTTTCTTCTACTTTTGTTCCTTCTCATTAATCCCTAATCACTAATCCTTAATAAGCAATCATGAATCCATCTAAAATCTTAATACCTTAATATTTAATCCCTAACATTTAATCCTTAATCTCTAATCCCTAAACTCAAATCCTTAATACCTAATCCCTAATCCATAATCCTTAATAAAAAAATCAATAATCTCTAATCTCTAATCTCTAATCCCTTATCTCTAATCCATAATCGTTAATCCCTAATCATTAATCTCTAATCTTTAATGCTAATCTTAATCCCTCAATCTCTAATCACAAATCTTTAATCTCTAATCCTGAATCTGACTTCTCATATCTCTAATCTCTAATCTTTAAACACTATGCCCCAATCCCTAATACTTAATCCTAAATCTCTTTTCTCTAATCCTTAATCCATAATAATACATCCTTTAATTCTTAATTCCTAATCACTAATCCCTAATCATTAATCTCTTTATCCCTAATCCATAAACCATAACCCATAACCCATAATCCTTATTCTTTATTTCTTTTTCCTGAAGCCCTAATCCATAATCCCTCCCTCTCTAATCTTTAACCCATATTCCCAGATACCTAATCCCTACACCTTAATCCCTAATCTCCAATCCGTAATTGTTAACCCCTAATACTTTATACCAAATCCTTCTCTTCTTCCTCTTCTTCTTCTTCTTCTTCTTCTTCCTCATCTTCTTCTTCCTTTTCTTCATCTTCTTCCATATTTTCTTCTTCTTCCTTCTATTCCTCTTCTTTCTCATCTTCTTCTTCCTCTTCTTCTTCTTCTTCTTCTTCTTCTTCCTTTTTTTTCTTCTTCTTCTTCTTCTTCCATTCCTTCCTCTTCTTCCTCTTCATCTTCTTCTTCTTCTTCTTATTCTTTTTCTTCCTTTTCTTTTTCTTCTTCTTCTTCCTCTTCTTCTTCTTCTTCTTCTTCTTCTTCTCCTTGTTCTTTTTCTTCTTTGTTTTCGTCAACACCTTTTTCTCCTCCATCTTCTTCATAATAGTTAATCTTTATTTTGTAATCCATAATCCTTAATCCCTCCCATCTTAACCACTAATCCATAAATGAATAATGTCTAATCCACCCCTCATTAATCCCTTATCCATCTTTAATCAATAATCCATAATCCTTAATATCTAATCATTATTTCCTAATCCCTAATCCTTAATCCTAAATTCCTAATTTTTAATCCCTAATCTCTATCCCTTAATCCTTAATCCCTAATCATCAATCTCTAATTGCTAATCCTTAATACTTAATTCTGAATCCCTAATCCTTTATCTCTAATCTGTAATCCCTTAAACTCTAATCCTTAATACCTAATCCCTAATCCTTAATCTATGATCCATAATCCCTATCCCTAATCTCTAATCCCTAATCTCTAATTCTGAATCTTGCATCCCTAATCTCTAATTTCTAATCTTTAACCTTAATCCCTATTCTCTAAATCCCAAATCTTGAATCCAAAATTCCTAATCTCTAATCCATAATCATTAATAATTAATCCCTCAATTCTTACTCCATAATGTCAAATCCCTAATCATTAATCCCTTCATCTCTAATCCCTAATCTCAAATCCTTAATCCCTAATATGTAATCTTTATTACTTATTTCCTAATCCCTAATACCAAATCTCTAATTGCTAACTTCAAAATCCCTAATCCTTTCTTCTCTAATCTTTAATCAAAATTCTTTAATACCTATTGCTTAATCCTTTATTCTTTAATCCTTAATCCTTAATCATTAATGCCTAATACCTTATCCCTAATCTATCCCTTCTTCCTCTTCTTCTTCTTTCTCTTCTTCATCTTCTTCTTCTTCCTCTTCTTCCTCATCTTTTTCTTCTTCTTTTTCTTCTTCTTCCTCTTCTTCTTCTTCTTTTTTCTTCTTCTTCTTCATCCTCATTTTCTTCTTCTTCTTCTACGTCCTCTTCTTCCTATTCTTCTTCTTCCTCTTCTTCTTCCTCTTCCTTTACTTGTTCTTCTTCTTCGACTTCTTCTTTTTCTTCTTCCTCTTTTATTTCTTCTTCTTCTACTACTTCTTCTTCTTTCTCTTCTCATTCTATTTCATCATCATAATCATCTTCTTCTTCTTCTATTTCTTTGTCTTCATCTTTGTCATCATCATTTTCTTCTCTTCTACTTCTTCTTCTTCTTCTTCTTTTTCTCTTCTTCTTCTTCTTCTCTTCTACTTTTTCTTCATATTCTTGCTCTTCCTCTACTTCTTCTTGTTCTTCTTCTTCTTTTAACTCTTCTTCTTTGCCTTCTTTTTCATCAGCTTCTTCTTCTCCTCCTTTGTCTACTTGTTTTTCTCGTCTCCTTCTTCTTATTCTCCTTCATACTCTTCATATTCTTCTTCATCATCATTTTCATCTTCCAATTCTTCTTCTTCTTGTTCTTTTTCATCTCCTCCTTGTTCTTCTTCTTCTTCCTCTTCTTCACCTTCTTCTTCTTCATAATCCTTATTAACAATTTTCTAATTCCTACTCGTTAATCCCTCTGTATCTAACCACTAATTCTTGATCCTTAATTTATAATCCCTAATTCATCCTTCATTAATCATTAATGCTTAACCCCCAATCCATAATCCCTAATCTCAAACTATAATCCTTAAGCTTAATCCCTAATCCTTACTCTCTAATCCTTAATCTCTAATCTATAGTCCATCATTAATCCCTAATCCTAATCCATAATTATTAATCTCTATTCCAAATCTCTAATCCTTAATCCCAAATCCATAATTCTTAATCCCTAATCCTTAATCCCCACCATAATATCTTGTCCATAATCCCTAATCTCTAATTCATAAACTTTAATCCATAATCTCTAACCTTTAATTCCTAATCTCTAACCCTAATCTTAATCCTAATCACATAATCTCTAATCTCTAATCCTTAATTTTTTATCTCGAATCCATAATCTTGAGTCCCTAAGCACTAAATTCTAATCCTTAATCTATAATGCTTAATCACTAATCTTTAATCCATAATCCCTAGTAAATAATCACAAATCCCTAATCCCTAATTTATAATCCCTAATCCTTATACCAATCCCTTATTCTCTAATCCCTAATCTATAATACCTAGTCCTTAATCCAAAATCATTAATTATAAATCACAAATCCCTAATCCTTATTCCCTAATCTGTAATCTCTAATCTTTTAAAATTAATCACTTAATTCTTAGTCAACAATCCTTAATCATTAATCTCATCATCTCCAATCCTTAATTATAATCCCTAATCCTTAATCTATAATCCTTATTACTTATTCCTTAAACCTTACTCCCAATTCCTAAATGCTTAATCCCTAATCCCTATTCGTTAATCCTTAATTGATAATCCTTAATCCCTAACACTTAACCCCATATCACTCTCTCCTTAATCTATGATCCTTAATCCCTCACCCCAAATCCTTAATACTTAATCCATCTCTTCTTTATATTCTTCTTCTTCTTCTCCCTATTCTTCTTCTATTTCCTCTTCTTCTTTTTCTTCCTCAACTTCTCCTTCTACTTGTCCCTTATCTTTCTCGTCTTCTTATTCCTCATCATCTTCTTTTTCTTCTTCTTCTTCTTCATCATTTACCACTTCATCTTCTTCTTCTTCTTCTCTTTCTTTTTCTTCTTCTTCTCCTACTTCTTCTTCTTCTTGCTCTACTTCCTCTTCCTTCTCATGTTGTTCCACTTCTTCTTTTTCTCTATTTTCTTATTTCTTGTTCTTCTTCCTCCTCTTCTTCTTCCCTTTCTTCTCCTTCTTTTTCTTCTTCTCCACCTTGTTCTTCTTTGTCTTCTTCTTATTATTCTTCTATTTCTTATTCTTCTTTTTCTTTTTCTTCTTGTTCTTCTCCTTATCCTTATATTTCTTGTTCTCTTTCTTCTTCTTCTTCTTCTTCTTCTTCCTTTTCTTCTCCTTCTTTTCTCCTTGTGTTTTACCTTCTCCTTCTCCATCTCCTTTTCCTTCTTCTTCTCCTTCTCCATGTGCTTTTGCCTCTCCTTCTCGTTCTCATTCTTCATCTCTTTCTCCTTCTCCTCCTCCTTCTCCTTGTCTTCCTAATCCTTCTTCTTCTTCTTCTTGTCCTTTTTCTTCTTCTTCTTCTTCTTCCTCTACTTCTCTCTTCTTTCTGCTTTCTTTTTTCTTCTTTCTTCTTCCTTCTTCCTTATTCCTTGTTCTTTCTTCCTTCTTCTTTCTTCTTTCTTCTTTCTTCCTTCTTTATTCTTCCTCTTCTTCTTCCTCTTCTTCTTCTTCTTCCTCCTCTTCTTCCTTGTCTTCTTCTTCTCCTTTCTTCCTAATCCCAAATCACTTATCCTTAATTCGTAATCCTAAATCCCTAATTTATAACCCATAATCCCTAATCCCTAATCTCTAATCTCTAATTCCTAAACCTTAATCATTAATCCATAATCCCTAATCTTTAATCTCTAATCTTTAGTACTAATTCCAAACTCTTATTCATTTATCCCCAACCCCTAATCTCTGATACCCAATCCTTAATCTAGAATCCTTAATCTCTAATACCAAATCACTATTTCTTAATCCATAATCCTTAAACTCTAATAATTAATCCCTTAATCCTTAGTCCTTAATTTTTAATCATTAATCCTTTCATCCTTAATTCTTATTACTTATTCCTTAATCCCTACTCTATAATCTATAACCTTAAATCCATAAACCCTAATCCCTAATTATTAATCCATAATCCCTAATCCTTAATGCTTAATACCTAAAACTTAATCCCTGCCTCAATAATCCATTAATCCCTCATACCTAATCCTTATTCTTTAATCCTTACTATCTACTCCTTAATCCCAAATCTATAAATCATAATCCCTAATCCATAACCTATAATCCCTAATCCTTAATCAATAATCCCTAATGCCTAATTCCTAATCCTTAATCTTCAATCCCTATTCTTAATACGAGTCCTTTATTCTTTAAGCCCTAATCCCTAATCTCTTAAACCTAACCCTTAATCTTGAATCCCTAATCACTATTCTCTAATCTGTAATCCTTATTCCTTAATCCATAATCCCTAATCTGTAACCCTATTCTTTAACAATTAATCTCTTCATCGTTAATCTTTATTCCCTAATCCTTAATCATTAATGCTATCATCCATAATCCTTAATCCATAATTCTTATTCCTTATTTCCTAATCTCTATTATCTAATACATAATCCTAAATCCCTAAATCATAATTCCTAATTAATAATTCTTAATACTCAATACCTAATCTCTACCTCCATAATCTCTAATCCTTAATCCTTAATCCCTCCCCTTTAATTCATAATCTATATTTCTTAATCCCTAATCCCTCCATCTTTAATGCCTAAACTCTAATCCTTAAGCCCTAATTCCTAATCCTTAATGCATCACTTCTTCCTCTTCTTCTTCGTTTTCTTTCCCTTTTTCTTCCTCTTCTTCTTCTTCGTCTTCCGCTTCTTCCACTTCTTCCTCATCTTCCTCTTCTTTTTCTTCTTCTTCCTCTTCCTCTTCTTCTTTGTCTTCTTCTTCTTCCTCTTCCTCTTCTTCGTTTTCTTCTTCTTCTTCTTCTTCTTTTTCTTCATCTTCCTCCTCTTCTTCTTCTTCCTCTTCTTCTTCTTCCTCATCTTCTTCTTCTCCTTCTTCTTTTCTTATTCTTCTTATTCCTCTTCTTCTACCACTTCTTTTTCTTCTTCCACTTCTTCTCCTTCTTCTTCTATTTCTTCTTCTTTTATGGTTGTTCTTGTACTTCTCCTTCTCCTTCTTCTTCTCTTTCTTCTTTCTTTGTCTTTCTTCTTCTCCTTCTCTTTCTGCTACTACTTCTCCAACTCCTCCTTCTCCTCCTTCTCCATCTCCTTCTCTTTCTCCATCTCCTCTCCATCCTCCTCTTTCTCCCTTTCCTTCTACTTCTTCTTCATCTTCTTTTTTCTTCCTTGTGACTTCTTTCTCCTTTCTTCTTTCTTCTTCTTTATTCGTTCTACGTTCCTTCTTTCTTCTCCTTTCCTTATTCTTCCTTCTTACTTCTTTCTTCATTTTCATTCTTCCTCTTCTTCTTTTTCTTATTCTTTTTTCTTTTTCTTCTTCCTACTCTTTTTCTTCTTTCTTTTTTCTTCCTACTCCCTAATCCCTAACATTTAATCCAAAATCACTAATCCATCCCAAATCTCCAATCATTAAAATTTAATCCCTAATCTCAAATCCCTAATCTCTACTCCTAAATTATAATCCATAATACCTAATCGCTAATCCCTAATCTATAATCCATAATACTTAACCTCTAATCTCTAATCCCTAATCTTTATTCCTTAATCACTAATCTCAAATCCTTAATCCCTAATCCCTAATCTCTAATACTTATCCTAATCCCTTAATCTCTAATAAAAAATTTTAATCTCTCATCCTAAATCCTACATCCCAAATCTCTAATCCCTAATCCTAAATCGATATTCCTTAATCTTCAATCCTTTGCCTTAAATCCTAAATCTCTAAAATCTAATCCTTAATAATTAATCCCTTGATTCTTAATCACTAATCTTTAATCACCAAGAATTAATCCCTTTATTCTTGATCTTTAATCCACAATCCCTAATCCATAATCCTTAATTCCAATTCCTTAATCCCAATTACTATTCCCTAATCTTTATTTCTTAATCCCTAATCTTTAATCCATAAATCCTAATCCTTAATTTCTAACCCTCAAATCCCTAATCACTAATCCCTAATCTTTAATCCCTCCTATCCTAATCATTAATCCATATTCCCTAACACCTAATCCTTAATACTTCATTCTTTAATCCCTAATCTCTAATCTTTAATCCCTAATCCTAATCCAGCTCTTCTTCTTATTCTTCTTCTTTTTTTTCCTCATCTTCTTCCACTGCTTCTTCTTTTTCTTCTTCCTCTTCTTATTCTTCTTCTTCTTCTTCCTCTTCTTCATCAACTTCCTCCTCTTCCTCTTCTTTTTTCTTCCTCTTCTTCTTTTTCTTCTTCTTCCTCTCCCCCTTCTTTTTTTTCTTCTTCTTCCTCATTGTCATCATCATCATCATCTTCTTCTTCTTCTACTTCTACTTCTTCCTCCTCCTCCTCATCCTCTTACTCTTTCTCTTCCTTTTCTTCTTCTCCTTCCTTTTTTGTTCTCTTTATTCCTCTTCTTTAACCACATCTTTTTCTTCTTCTTCTAGTTCCTCTCCTTCTCCAATTTCTTATTCTTATTATTATTCTTCTTCTTCTTCTCTTCTTTCTTCTTCTCTTCTTTCTTCTTCTCCTTCCCTTTCTCTTTGTCTTTCTTCTCCTCCTCCTTGTACTTCTCCTTCTCTTATTCCTTCTCCTACTCTTCCATCTTCTCCATCTCCTTCCACTTCTCATCCCCTTTCTCTCCATTGCCTCTGCTTCTTTCTTATTTTATTAATCCTTGTTCTTCTTCTTCCTTCTTCCTTCTTCTTTCTTTCTTCTTTCTTTTTTCTTCTTTCTTTTTTCTTCTTCCTTCTTCCTTCCTTATTCCTTTCCCCTTCTTCCTTCTTTCTTCTTTCATCTTTATTCTTCCTCTTCTTCTTCCTCTTTGTTTTCTTCTTAGTCTTCTTTTTTCCTTTCCATCTTCTTCTTCTTCCTTCTCTCTAATCCCTAATCTTTAATCCCTAATCCTTAACCCATATTCTTTAACCCTTCCCAAATCTCTAATCCTTTATATTTATTCCCTATCCTCTAATCCCTAATCTCTAACCCTTAAACTCTAATCTATAATACATAATCCCTAAACTATAATCCTTAATCTATAATCCATAATCCCTAATCTCTAATCCCTAATCCTTAGTTCTTAATCCTTAATCCCTAATCTTTAATCACTGATGCTAATAGTAATCCCTTAATTTATAATCCCAAATCTCTAATCTCTAATCCTGAATCCTACATCCCTAATCTCTAATCTCTAATCCCTAAACCCTATTCCCCAATCCTTAATCCTTATTAATAAGTAATATTTATTAATAAATCCCATAATTCTTAATCCCTAATCTCTAATCACTAATCATTAATCCCTTCATTCTAAATCCCTAATTCCTAATCCCAAATCAATATTACTTATTCCCTAATCTTTACACCATAATCCCCAATTTTTAGTACATATATCCTAACTCCTAATTGTTAATAGTCAAATCCTTAATCCCTAATCCATCCTTCCCTAATCTTTAATCCCTATTTCAAGATACATAATCCCTAAACCTTTATTTCTTAATCCAAAATCCCTAGCCTCTAACCCCTGATCCATAATCCCCAATCAAACTCTTCTTCCTCTTCTTCTTCTACTACTTCTTCTTCTTCTTCCACTTCTTCTTCCTTATCTTTGTCTTTTTTCTTCTTCTTCTACTTCTTCTTTTTCCTCTTCTTCATCATATTCTTCTTCTTCTTCTTCCTCTTCCTCTTTTTCTTCTTCTGCTTCTTCTTCTTTTTCTCTTCTTCATCTACTTCTTATTCTTCTTCTTTTTCTTCTTCTTTTACATTGCCTTCATCTTCCTCTTCTTCTTTTTCCTCTTCTTTTTCTTCCTCTTCTTGTCCTTCTACTTCTCCTTCTTCTCCTTTTCTTCCTCTTCCTCTTCCTCCACTTGTTTTACTTCTTCTTCTACTACTTCTTCTTTTTCTTCTTCTTCTTCTCCTTCTTATTCTTCTAATTCTTCCTCCTCTATTTCTTTTTCTTCTTCTTCTTATTCTTCTCCTCTTCTTGTTCATTTTCTTCTACTTCTTCCTCTTTATCTTCCTCATCTTCTTCTCCTTCTCTATTTCTTCCATCTTCCTTCCTTCTTCTTCCTTCTTCCTTTTCCTTCATCCTTCTCCCTTCTTCTTTCTTCCATCTTCCACCTTTATACCTACTTCTTTTGGTTTTCTTCTTTCTTATATTTTTTCCTCATCTTTTTCTTTTTCTTCATCTTCTTCCTTTTTTCTTCTCCTTCTTCTTCTTCTTCGTCTTCTTCTTCCACTTCTTCTTCTTCTTCCCCTTCTTCTTCTTCTTCCTTCTCTTTTCCTTCTTATTCTTCTTCTTCTAGTTCTACTTCTTCTTCTTCCTCCTTCTCCTCTTCATCTTCTCCTTCTTCTTCTTTTCCTCCAACTTTCTTCTTCTTTCTTTCTTCTTCTTCTCCTCCTTATTCATCTTCTTCTTCTTTTCCTTGTTCTTCTTCATCCCTAATCTTTAACCCTTAGTCCCTAATGTTAAATACCTAAACCATAATCTCTATTCACTAATCCTTAATTCATGATCTTTAATCCATCCCTAATCCTTAATCACTAATCTTTAGACTCTAATCCCCAATCTTTATTCTTTAATACTTAATCTCAAATCTTTAATTCTTAAACCTAAATCCCTTATCTTTGATCCCTAATCCCTAATCCCTTATCTTGAATTCCTAATCCTAAATCTATAATCTCTAATCCCTAATTCAAATCCCTAATCCCTAATGCTTAATCCATAATCTCTGATACTTAATTCTTATTTCTTTAATCTCTAATCCTTAAACCCTAATCCATAATCCCAAATCCCTAATTCCTAATCCTTTTTTTGCAAACTTTGATTCCCTAATTCCAAATCTTTAAACCCAAACACCAATCACTAATTCTTAACCCATAAACCCTATCAAAATTCCCTAATCTATAATTCCTAATCCTTAATCTTTAATCCATAATCCTGAATCCCTCCCTCCCAAATGCTTAATCCCTAATCCCAAATACCCAATTCCTAATCCCTTAGTCGTAGCCTACTAGTCCATAGTCTGTCTTCCTCTTCTTCTTCTTCATTTACTACGACTACTTCTCCTTCTTTTATATCTCCTAATTTTTCTCCTTCTTGCTCTTCTTACTCTTGCTCTTCATCCTCTTCTTCTTCCTATTCCGAATCCTCTTCTTCTTCATCTTCCACTTCTTCCTCTTCTTCTTATTCTTCTTCTTCTTCATCATCATCTTTGTCTTCCTCTACTTCTTCTCCTCTTCCTCCTTCTTCTTCATCATCATCATCTTCTTTTTTTTCTTCGTCTTCTGCTTCTTTTTCTTCTTCTTTGTCTTCTTCTTCCTCTTCTCTTCTTTTCATCTACTTCTTCTTTTTCTTCTTCTTCTTCTTCCTCTTCTTCTTCTTCATCTTCTTCTTTTGCTTCTTCTTTTTCCTTGTCCACTTCTTCTTCTTCTTCTTCTTCTTCTTCTTCTTTTACTAGTTCTTCTTATTATTACAATAATTATTATTATAACTATTATTCCCTTTTTTCCTCTTCATCTTTCTCTTCTTCTTCTTCTTATTCTTCTTCAGGTTCATCTTGTCGTTCTTCTTCTTCTCTTCTTCTTCTTCTACTACTTTCTTCTTCCTCTTCCTATTCTTATCCTTCTTTTTCTTCTTCATCATCATCTTCTTCTTTTACTTCTTCTTTTTCTACTACTTCTTCTTCTTCCTCCTCTTCTTATTCACCTTCTTCTTTTGCCTCTTATTTTTCTTTTACATCTTCTTCATCTTATTCTTCTTCTTCTTTGTCTTATTTTTCTTCTTGTTCTTCTTCACTTCTTTTTCTTTCTCTTCTTATTCTTCTTCTTCTTCTTCTTCTTCTTCTTCTTCTTTTGCTTCTCCTTGTTCTTCTTCTTCTTCTTCTCTTTCTTCCTCTCCTTCTCCTTCTTCTTCTTTTTCCTCTTCTTCCTCTACTTCTTTTTTTCTTCTCCATCTTCTACTTCTACTTCTTTTTCACCTTCTTCTTCTTCCTTTTTATCCACTTCTTCTTCTTCTTTCTCTTCTTCAACTATTCTTCTTCTTCTTCTTTTACTTCTTATTCTTCTTTTTCTACTTCTTCCTCTTCATCTACTTCTACTTCTTCTTCTTCTCCCTCTTCTTTCTCTTTTTCTTAATCCACTTGTTCTTTCTCCTCTTCTTCATCGTCTTGTTCTCAACATACTTCCCCCTCTCCTTCTTCTTCTACTTTTTCTACTTCTTCTTTCTCGACATTTTCCTTTTCTTCTTCTCCTCCTTCTTCTTCTTTTTCTTCAACTTCGTCTTCATCTCCTTCTTTGTTCTTCCTTTGTCTTTCTTCTTTCTTTTTTTCTCTTCTTTCTTCTTCCTTCTCCTTCTTCCTTCTTCAGCTTTCTCCTTTCTTCTTCTTTCTTTCTTCAACTTTCATTCTTCTTCTTTCTTTCTTCATCTTCTCCTCCTCCTTCTTCTTCTTCTCCATCTTCATCTTTATCCTTAATCTCTAATATCTAATCCTGCTCTCCATAACTCCTAATCTGTAATCAATAAAGTCTTCCTCCCAAATCCCTAATCCCCAATCTCTATTCTCTAATCCCCAATGCAAAATCCATAATTTGGAATCCCTAATCTTTAATCACTATTCCCTAATTCTCAATCTTTAATCCATCCCTAATCCCTAATCACTAATCCTTAAAATCTAATCCATAATACCTAAACCCTTATCCCTTGTCCTGAATTCCTATTAATCTATAGTCTACCTTTTAATTCTTCTTCTTCTTCTTCTTCTTCTTCTACTACTACTACTACTTCTTCTTCTTCCTCTTCTTCTTCTTCTTCTTCTTCTTAGCTCTTATAACTCTTCTTCTTAATCCTCCTTCTCTTATTGTTATTCCTTCACATCTTCTTGCTCTTCTTTTTCCTATTCTTCTTCTTCCTCTTCTTCTTCCACTTCTTCAAAATCTTCATCATCATCTTCTTCTTCCTCTTATTCTTCTTCTTCTTTTTCTTCTTCTTCTTTTGCTTCTTCCTCTTCTTCTTTTTATTTATTTCTTCTTCTTCTTCTTCTTCATCTTTTTCTATCTTAACTTGTTCTTTCACTTTTTTTCCACTTCTTCCTATTCTTCTTCTTGCACTTCTCCTTCTAGTTCTTCCACTTCTATTGCTCTTAAGTTTCTTCTTCTCCCTCATCTTCTTCTTCTTCTTCACCTTCTTCTTCTTCTTCCTCTTGTTCCTCATCTTCTTATTCCTCTTCTTCATCTCCTTCCTCATTTTCTTCTTCTTCTTCTACTTTTTCCTCTTCCTCTTCTTCGTTGTATTCTTCTTCTTCTTCGTCTTCTTTTTCCATGTCTTCTTCTTCTTCTTCTTCTTCTTCTACTTTGTCTTCTTCGTCCTCTTCCTCTTCTTTTTCTTCTTCTTCTAGTGTTTATTCCCCTGCTTCTTCTTCCTCTATTTCTTCTTTTTCTTTACCTTAATCATCTTCTTCATCTAATTCTTCTTATACAACTTCTTCTTCTTCTTCCTCTTCCTCTTCTTATTCTTCTCTTCCTCTTCTTCTTCTGCTTCTTCATTTTCTTCCTCTTGTTCTTCTTTTACTACTAGTTTTTCCTCCCCCTCCTCCTCCTCCTCCTCCAATTCTTCTTCTTCTCCTTCTCCTTTTTCTTCTTCAATTTTTTCTTCTTCTTCTTTTTCTTCTTCTACTTGTTTTTCTTCTTCTTCCTCTTCTTTTTCTTCTTCTTCTTCTTCTACTTCTACATCTTCTTCTTCATCATATTCTTTTTCCTCCCTTTGTTCCTCTTCTTCTTTTCTTCTTCTTCTTCCTCATCTTCTTCTACTTTTCTGCTTTTTCTTTTTTTCTTCTTCATATTTTTCTTCCTCCTCTTCTTCCACTTTCTCTTCCTCTTCTTCCTCTTCTTCTCCATCCCCCTCTTGTTCTTCTTCTTCATCTTCTACGTTCTCTTTTGCCTCATCTTCTGTATCTTCTTCTTCTTCTTCTTCTTCTTCTTCTTCTTCTTCCTCTTCTTTCTCATCTTTTTCTTCTTCTTCTTCTTCTTTTTCTTTCTCATTTTTTTCTTCTTCTTTTCCTCTTCCTCAACTTCAACTTTTTCTTCTTCTTCTTCCCCATCCTCTTCCTTTACTTCTTCTTCTTCTTCTTCTTCTTCTTCTACTTCCACTTCTTGTTCTTCTTCGTCTTCTTCCCCTTCTTCTTCTCCTTCTTCTACTCTTCTTCTTCCTCTTCTTCTTCTTCTTCTTCTTCTATTTCTTTCTCTTCCTCCTCCTCTACTTCTTCTTCCTCTTCTTCTTCTTTTTCTTCCTCTACTTCTACTCCTTCTCCCTCTCCTTTTTCTTCTTCTACTCCTTCTTCTTCTTCAATTGCTTCTTCTTCTTCTTTTTCTCCTTCTTCTTCCTTTTCTTCTTTTTCTTATTATTATTCTTCTTGTTCTACTCCTACTTCTTCTTCTTCTTTTTCTTCTTTTTCTTCTTTTACTTCTTCTTTCTCCTTTTTTTCTCCTTTAAATCTTATTCTTCTTCCTCCTCTTCTTCTTCTTCTACTACTTCAACTTCTTTTTCTTTATCTTGTTCTTGTTCTTCTTCTCCTTCTCCTTCTCCTTCTCCTTCTCCTACTCCTCCTTCCTTCTTCCCACATCCTTTTTCTTCATTCTCTTCTTCTTCTTCTTCTTCCTTTTTCTCCTCTTCCTCTGCCACTTCTTCTTCATCTTCTTTTTCTTCTTCTTCTACGTCTTCTTCTTTTTCCCCATTTTTCTTCTTGCACTTCTCATTCCCTTTCTCAACTTTTTCTTATTCTTCTTTTCCTTCTCCTTCTCCTTCCCCTTCTCCTTCTCCTTGTCCTTTTCCTCCATCCCATCCTCCTTCTCTATCTCCTCTTTCTATTCTTGTTCTACTACTACTATTACTACTACTACTACTACTACAACTACTACTACATCCTCTTCTTCTTCATTTTCTTCTTATTATTATTAATCTTCTTCTTCTTCCTCCTTACTGTCTTCTTCTTCTTTTACCTCTGCTTCCTATTCTACTTAATCTTCTTCTTCTTCTTCTTCTTAATCCACTTCTTCTTTTGTTCTTATTTGTCATCATCATCTTCTTCTGCTGCTTCTTCCTCTTCTTTTTCTTTTTTTGTTCTTCGTCTCCTTATACTTTCATTTCTTTTACTTCATTTTCCTCTTCCTCAACTTCTTCTATTTCTTCCAATTCTTCTTTTTCTTCTTCTTCTTCTTCTTCTTCTTATTCTTCTAATTCTTATTCTTCTTTTTCTTCTTCTTCTACTTCTTCCTATTCTTCTTTTTCTTCTTTTTCTGCTTCTTCCTATTCTTCTTTTTCTTCTCTGCTTCTTCTTCTTCTTCTTCTTCTTCTTCTTCTTCGTCTTCTTCTAATTCTTTTTCTTCTTCTTCTTCTTCTCCTCCTCCTCCTCCTCCTCCTCCTTCTCCTTTTGCTTCTTTTAAAATGTCAACTTCTTATTCTTCTTCTTTTACTTTTGCTTCTTCCTCCTTTTCTTGCTCTTGTTCTTCTTCCTGTTCCTTTTTCTATTCTTATTCTCCTTCTTCTGCTTTTCCACCACCTTCTCCTTCCCTTTCTCTTCTCTTACTTCTTCATTGACTCCACCTTCTTCTCTTCCTCCTCTTTTTCCTTCTACTTCACCTTCTCCTTCTTCTTCTTCTTCTTCTTTCTTCTTTCCTCTTTCTTATTCCTTCTTTCTTCTTTCTTATTTCTTGTTTGTGCTTCATTCCTTTTTCTTGCTTCTTCCTTCTTACTTTCCTCTTATGTCTTTCTTCCTGCTTTTTCCTTCTTTCTTCCTTCTCCCTTCTTCTTTCTTCTTTCTTATTTCTCTTTAAACACTAATCCCTAATCTATCATCTCTAATCCCTGATGCTAATCCAAGTCCCTTAATCACAAATTTGTAATCTCTAATACCTAATCCTGAATCTCGAGCCCACAAATCTTAATCACTAATCTCTCCTAATCCTTCTTCTCTTTTTCCATCTCCCTCTTCTTCTTAGTCATCTTCCTCCTTTTTTTCTTTCTTCTTTCTTTTTTCTTCCTTCTTCCTCCTTGCTTCTTCCTTCTGCCTTCTTTCTTCTTTAATCTTCCACTTCTTCTTCCTCTTCTTCTTCTAGTTTTTCTTTTTCGTCTTTTTCTTCTTCTTCTTTATTCCTTCTTTCTTCCTTCTTCCTTCTATTTTCTTCTTTCTTCTACTACTTTTTTCTTTATGTTTCCTTCTTCCTTCTCGTTAATCCCTAATACTTAATCATTAAACCAACCTTAATCTCTAATCCATAATCTTTAATCCTTAACCCCTATTCATTAATATTTAATCCCTAAACTCTAATCCCTAATCCCTAATCTATAATCCATAATCCTTAATCTATAATATGTAATCTTTAATCCCTATTCTTTAATCGCTACTTATTAATCCCTACCTCCTTAATCTGTAAT
>JAIUJO010000250.1:744060-756560 GCA_023846275.1 Vanilla planifolia | reverse complement strand
TCTTCCTCTTGTTCCTATTCTTCCTCTTCTTCCACTTTCTCTTCCTCTTCCCCCTCCTCTTCTTCTTCTTTTCATCTTCTTCTTCTTCCTCCTTTTCTTCCTCATCTTTTTCTTCTTCTTCTTCTTATTTTTCATCCTTAATGTCTTCTTCTTCTTCTTTTTCCTCTTCCTTATCTTCTTCGTCTTCTTTTTTAGCTTCTTCCCCATCCTCTTTCTTTTCTTCTTATTCTTCTTCACTTCTTCTTCTTCTTCTTCTCCTTCTCCCTCTCTTTTTCCTTCTTCTTCTTCTTTTTCTTTTTCTAATTTATCTTCTTCTCTTTCTTTTTCTTCTTCTTCTTCTATTGCTTCTTCTTCTTCCTCTTCTTCTTCCTTTTCTTCTTTTTCTTACTCTTTTTCTTCTTTTTTTACTACTACTACTTCTCTTTTTTCTTCTTTTTCTTCTTCTTCTCCTTTTACTTCTTCTTCTTCCTCCTCTTTTTCTTTTTTAAATCTTGTTTTTCTTCTTTCTCTTTTTCTGCTTCTACTTGTTATTTTTTAGGTTCTTCTTCTACTTCTCCTTTTCCATCCCCTTCTCCTTCTCCTTCTCCTTCTCCTCCTTCCTTCTTCCTTCTTACTTCCGTGTTTCTTCTTCCTTCCTTCTTCGCTCATCCTTTTTCTTCTTTCTCCTCCTCTTCTTCTTCTTCTTCCTTCTCCTCTTCTCCTTCTTCTTCCTTTTCTTCTTCCTTTTCTTCTTCATCATCTTTTTCTTCTTCTATATCTTCTTCTTCTTTCTCTTGTTTTCCTTGTACTTCCCCATCCCCTTCTCCTTTTTTCTCCTTCTCCTTTTCCTTCTCATTTTCCTTCCCCTTCTCCTCCTTTTCTTCCTTCTTCCCATCCTGCTTCTCCTTCTCCTTCTCTTTCTATTCTTGTTCTTTTTCTTCTTCTTGTACTACTAGCTATTATTATTACTACTAACAACTACTACATCCTCTTCTTCTTCTTAATCTTCTTCTTCCTCTTCTTACTCATCCTCTTCTTCTTTTTCCTCATCGTCTTATTCTTCTTCATCTTCTTCCTCTTCTTCTTCATCTTCTTCTTCTTCCTCTTCTTCTTCTTCTTCTTCTTCTTCCTCTTCTTCTTCTTCTTCTTTTTCTTCTTATTTATCATCATCAACCTCTTCTTCTTCTTCTTCCTCTTCTTTTTCTTTTTTTCTTCTTCATATTCTTGTACTTTTACTTCTTCTGCTTCTTCTACTTCTTCTTCTTCTTCTACTACTTCTTCCAATTCTTCTTCTTCTTCTTCTTCTTCTAATTATTCTTCTTCTTCTTCCTCTTCTCCTCCTCCTCCTCCTTATTCTTCTACATCTTTTACTACGACAACTTATTCTTCTGCTTCTTTTTCTTCTTCTTTTCTTCTTCATCTTCTTTTACTTCTTCCTTTTCTTCCTCTTGTTTTTCTTCCTTTTTCTCTTTCTCTTCTTCTTTTTCATCTTCTTCTTTTCTTTTTCACCACCTTCTCCTTCTCTTTCTCTTCTCTTACTTCTTCACCGACACCACCTCCTTTTCCTCCTCCCCTTTTTCCTTCTCCTTCACCTTGTCCTTCTTCTTCTCCTTCTTCTTTCTTCTTTCTTCTTACTTATCCCTTCTTTCTTCTTTCTTCTTGCTTCTTCCATCTTTTTTCTTGCTTCTTCCTTCTTCCTTTCTTCTTACTTCTTCCTTCCTCCTTCCGTCTTCTTTCTTCCTTCTTTCTTCTTTCTTATTTCTTTTTAATCACTAATCCTTAATCTATAATCTCTAATCCCTAATCCTAATCCAAATCACTTAATAAGAAATCTTTAATCTCTAATACCTAATCCTGAATCCCGAATTGTGAATTCTTAATAGCTAATCTCTCCTCATCCTCCTCCTTTTCTTTCTCCTTCTTCTTAGTCCTCTTCCTTCTTTCTTCTTTCTACTTTCTTCCTTCTTCTTCCTTCTTCTTTGCCCTTCTTGCTTCCTCCTTCCTTCTTCCTTCATCTTTCTTCTTTATTCTTCCACTTCTTCTTCCTCTTCTTCTTCTTTTTCTTCATCTTTTTCTTCTTCTTCTTCTTTATTCCTTCTTCTTTCTTCCTTCTTCATTCTACTTTCTTCTTTCTTCTACTTTTTTTCTTTCTCTTTCCTTCTTCCTTCTCCTTAATCCCTAATCCCTATTCTCTAATCCCTAATCCTTAATCTTTAAACCATCCCTTTTCTCTAATCCATAATCTTTAATCCTTAGCCCCTGTTTCATAATCTTTAATCTCTAAACTCTAATCCCTTATCCCTAATCTATAATCCATAACCCCTAATTCATAATCTGTAATCCCTAATCCTTAATCACTACTCATGAAACCCTACCACCTTTATCTACAATCCAAAATCCCTAATACCTAATCCCTAATCCCTAAGGCCACCCAACCTAATCCATAATCCATCTTTTCCTTCTTATTGGTCTTCTTCTTCTTCTTTTACTTCTCTTTCTACTTCTAGTTATTCTTCTTCTTCTTCTTCATCTCCCTCTTCTTCAACTACTTTTGCTTCTTCAAATTCTTCTTCTTCTTCATCATCTTCTTCTACTTCTTTCTTCTTTCTTCTTTCTGCTTTCTTCTTTCTTCCTTCTTCTTCCTTCTTGCTTCTTCCTTCTTCCTTCCTCCTTTCTTCTTCCTTCTTCCTTCATCTTTCTTCTTTATTCTTCCACTTCTTCTTCCTCTTCTTCTACTTTGTCTTTGTCTTTTTCATCATCATCTTCTTGTTCTTCTTCTTTATTCCTTCTTCTTTCTTCCTTCTTCCTTTTACTTTCTTCTTTCTTCTACCTTTTTTCTTTTTCTTTCCTTCTTCCTTCTCCTTAATCCCTAATCCGTAATCTTTAATCTTTAATCTTTAATCTTTAAACAATCAATAATCTCTAATCTATTATCTTTAATCCTTAACCCCTTTTCCCTAATCTTTAATCTCTAAACTCTAATTCCTTATCCATAATCTATAATCTATAATCCATAATCCCTAATCCATAATCTCTATTCCCTAATCCTTAATCACTACTCATGAATCCCTAGCACATTTATTTGCAATCCAAAATCCTTAATACCTAATCCCTAATCCCTAAGGCCATCAAACCTAATCCATAGTCCATCTTTTCCTTCTTATTCATCGTCTTCTTCTTCTTCTACTTCTCTTTTTACTTCTAGTTCTTCTTCTTCTTCTTTATCTCTCGCTTCTTCAACTACTTCTGCTTCTTCAAATTCTTGTTCTTCTTCGTCATCTTCTTCTTCTTCTTCTTTCTTCTTTCTTCTTGTTCTTCCTTCTCCCTTTTTCCTTCTCCTTAATCCCTAAACCATCCTTAATCTCTAATCTCTAATCTTTAATCCTTAACATTTAATTCCTAATCTCTAATCATTAAACTCTAATCTTTATTACCTAATCCCTAATCATAAACAATTAATCCCTTAATTCTTAAATCTTAATCTCTAATCCTTTTTCATTAATCCCATCATCCTTTATCTCTAATCACTAATCCTTAATTATAAAACATTAATCCTAGTTATTATTACATATTACCTAATCCTTAATCCCTAATCTGTAATCCTTAAACCCAAATCTCTAATTGCAAACTCTCAAATCCCTAATCCCTAATGTGTAATGCTAATCCCTAATCCCTCCCTCCCTAATCCTTAATCCATACTCCCTTATTCCTAACCCCTAATCCCTAGTCCTTCCTTTCTTAAATCCTATTCCCTAATCCTTAACCTCAAATCCCTAATCCATCTCTTATTCTTCTTCTTCATCTACTTGTTCATCCACTTCTTGTTCTACTTCATCTTTTCCCTCCTCTTCTTCTTTTTCTTCTTCCTTATCTTCTTTTTCTTTTTCATCCTCTTCTTCCTAATCTTCCACTTATTCTTCCTTCTTCCATCTTCTTTCTTCTTTTTTTTTTTCTTTTTTCTTCTTTCTTCTTCGTTCTTTATTGTTCTTCTTCTTCTTTCTTCTTTTTCTTGTTCTTATTCTTCTTTTTCTTCTTCTCCTTCTTCTTCTTCTTAATCCTTAAACTCTTATCCATAATACCTAACTCCCTCATCTCTTATCCCTAATCTCTTATCTTTAATACTTAATCCCTTCCTCCATAATCTGTAATCCCTAATACCTAATCTATTACTAAACCTTAACCATTAATCCGTAATCCTTAAACCCTAATCCCTAATCATTAATCCATAATTCTTAATATCTAATCCTCAATCTCTAATACCTAATCCCTCATTCATAATCCCTAATTTCTAATTCTTAATCCCTAATCTCTAATGCATAATTCTTAATTATAAATACTTATTCCCATAATCTCAAATCCCTAATCCCTAATCTTAAATCCTTTATCATGAATCCTTAATCTATGATTGCTAATCTCTAATCCCAAATCCTTAATCCATAATCCTTAGTCTTCAATTCTTAGCCTTTAATCCTTAATTCATAATCCCTAAACCCTTAATCTTTAATCTCTAATCCTTAATCCCTAATACTTGATCCTTAAACACTTCTCCCTAAGTCATATACCTTAATCCCTAATCAATAAACACATACACAAATCACTATTCCCGAATCTCTAATTCATAAATCCTCATCTTTAATCTCTAATTTCTTATCCTTAATCCAAAAATCCCTAATCTCTCTTTTTTTAATCATTAATGATAAATCCATAATACTTAATCCATAAGCCATCTTTCCCTAATCCATAATCCTTTTTCTTCTTCTTCTTTTGCTTATTTTTCTTCTTCCCTTTCTTCTTCTCCTTCTTCTTCTACTTCTTCATCTTCTTCTTCTCCTTCTACTTCTTTGTCTTCTTCTTCTTCTTCTTCTTCTTCTTCTTTTTCTTCTTCTTTTTCTTCTTATTTTTCTTCTTCTTTTTCTTCTTCTTTTTCTTGTTCTTCTTCTTATCTTATTCTTCTACTTCTTCTTCTTCTTCTTCCTTTTCCTCTTCTTTTTCATCATTTTCTTCTTCTTCTTCTTCTTCGCTTCTCTTCTTCTTGTTCTTGTTGTTCTTGTTCTTCATCTTCTCCTTATTCTCTTCTTCTTCTTCTTCTTCTTCTTCTTCTTTTACTTCTTTTTTTCTTCTTCTTCCTCTTTTACATCTTTTCTTCTTCTTCTTCCTCTTCTTCATCTTCTTCTTCTTCTCCTCCTTCTTCTTCTTGTTCTTCTCCTCTTTTTCCTCTTCTTCTTCTTCTTCTCCTTCTTTTTCTTTTTCATCATGTTCTTCTTCTTATTCTTCTTCTTTTTCTTTTTCTTCTTCTTCTTCTTCTCCTTGTTCTTCTTCTTCTTTTTCTTTATCATCTTCTTCTTCTTCTTCATCATAATCCTTTATCTTTATTTCATAATCCCTACTCAATAATCCCTCCCTACCAATTCTCTAATCCCTAATCCTTAGTCTATAAACCTTAATCTATAATCCTTAACCCATCGTTCAATAATCCATAACCTTAATTGCCAATCCTCGATCGTTGATCTTTAATTTCTAATCCATAAGAATAATCACTAATCTCTACCCTCTTATCCTTAACCTCTAATCTCTAGTCCACTATTAATTTTCAATCTTTAATTCTTCATCTCTAAAACCCAATCCTTAATCTCTCATCCCTAAATTCTAATCTGTAATACTTGATCCCTAATCTATAATCTATAATACCTAGTCCCTAATCTCTAATCCCTAATCTTTAATCTTAATCCCTAATTCTTAATTCCTAATCCCTAATCTCTAATCCATAATCTAAATCTCAAATCCCTAATAACTAACCTTTAATCATTATCACTAATCTTTATTCCTTAATTTATAATTTCTAATCCTAAATCCTTAATAATTAATCTATTAATACTTAATCCCCAATCTCGAAATAAATAATCCCTTTATTCGTAATCCTTAACCATAACCTTTAATCATTAATCATTAATCACCAGTTCCTATTACTTATTCCTTAATCCCTTCTCACTAATCTTGAAACATTAACCCCTAAATCTTAATCATTATTCTCTAAAATAATCCTTAATCCCTAAAACCTAACCCTATGTCCCACCCACTTTAATCCTTAATCCCTAATCCCTATCCCCTAATCTTTAATCCCAAATCCATCTCTTCTTCCACTTCTTCTTCTTCTTCTTCCTCTTCTTCTTCTTCCTCTGTCTCTTCTTTTTTTTGTCATCTTCTTCTTCTTTTTCCTCATCTTCCTCTACTTCTTCCTTTTCTTCTTCTTCTTCTCCTTCTCCTTCTTCTTCTTTCTCTTCTTCTTTCTCTTCTTCTTCTTTTTCTTATTCTTCTTCTTCTTCTTCTTCTTCCTCTTCTTCTTGTTATTCATTTTATTCTTCTTCTTCTTCATCATCTTCCACTTCATCTTCTTTTTCTTCGTCTTTATCTCCTTCTTCTTCTTCTTCCTCTACTTCTACTTCTACTTTTTCTTCTTCCTCCCCTTCCTCTTCCCTCCTTCTTTTTCTCCTTTTTCTTCTTTTCTTGTTCTTCTTCTTCCCCTTCTTATTTCACTTCTTCTTCTCCTTCTTCTTCTTATTTTTCTTCCGATTCATCTTCTTCTTCTTCTTCTATTTCTTGTTCTCCTTCTTTTTCTTCTTCTTATTCTTATTCTTCTTTTTCTTGTTCTTGTTCTTCTTCTTCTTCTCTTTCTCCTTGTTCTTCTCCTTCTCTTTCTCTTTGTATTTCACATTCTCCTTCTCCATCTCCTTCTTCTTCTCCTTCTCCTTCTCCTTCTTCTTCTCCATCTCCTTATCCTTCTCCTTCTCATTCTCATTCTTCATCGCCTTCTCCTTCTCCTCCTTCTTCTTATCCTCCTCCTTCTCTTTCTCCTTCTTCTTCTTCTTCTTCCTCTTCCTTTACTTCATTCGTCTTTCTTCTTTCTTCTTTCTTCTTTCTTCTTCTTCTTCCTTCTTCATTCTTCCTTCTTCCATCCATCTTTCTTCTCTATTCTTCCTTATTCTTTTTTTTTGTCTTTCGGCTTTATTCTTTCTTCTTCATTCTTGCTCTTCTTCTTCTTCTTCTTCTTCTATTTTCTCTTTTTCCTCCTCATCTTGTTCTTCTTCTTTCTTTCTCATCCCAAATCCCTAATCCATAATTCTTAATCCCTAATCACTAATCTCTAATCTATAATCCTGACTCCTTAATTTGTAATCCCTAGTCCATAATTCCTAATGTTTAATGATTATTTGTTTAACTTTTAATCCCTAATCCCTGAATCTTAATCAATAATCCCTTCATGCCTAATCCTTAATTCTTAATCCTTATACTAATTCCCTAATACTTATTATCAAATACATAATAATTTTTTTCTAAATCTTAATCCCTAATTATGAATCATAATCTCTAATCCTTAATACTTAATACCAAAAGCCTTCCTTCATAATCCCTAATACCTAATCTCTAGTCCCTCCCTCTCTAATTTGTAATCTGTATTCCCTAATCTCTAATCCCTCCCTCGTTAATCCCTAATCTCTAAACTCTAACCCCTGATACCTAATCCTTAATCCATCTCTTCTGTCTTTTCCTCTTCTTTTCTTCCTCTTCTTCTTCTTCTCCTTCCTCTTCTTCTTCTTCTTCTTCTGCATTATCTTCTTCTTCTTGTTCATCCTCTTCTTCCTCATATTCTTCATCTTCTACTTCTTCCTTTTCTTCTTCTTCTTCTTCTTCCTTTTCTTCTTTTTCTTCTTCTATTCTTCTTTTACTTCTTCGTCTCCCTCTTATTTTTTTTCATCTTCTTCTTCTTCTTCCCCTTCTTCTTCTTCCTCTTCTTCTTCCTCTCCTTCTTCTTTTCTTCTTCTTCTTATTCCTCTTCTTTGTTCCCTTCCTCCCTTTATTCTTTTTCTTCTTCTTCTTCTTATTCTTAATCTTATTCCTTCTATTTCTTCTACTTCTTCCTCATCTTACCTTTCTCTTTGTCTTTCTTCTTCTCCTTCTCCATCTTCTTCTCCCTCTCCTACTCCTCCCCCTTCTTCTTGTCCTTCTCTTTCTCCATCTCCTTCTTCATCTTCTCCCTCTCCAACTCCTCTTTCTCCTTATCCTCCTCCTTCTCCCTCTCCTTATTCTTCTCCTTCTTCTTCTTCTTCCATCTTTCTTCTTTCTTTTTTTCTTCTTTCTTCTTTCTTCTTTCCACTTCTTTCTTCCTTCCTTCTTCTTTACTCCTTCCTTCTTCCTTCTCCCCTCCCTTATTCGTTCCTTCTTCCTTTCTCTTCTTGTTCTTCTTCTTGTTCTCCTTCTTCTTCTTCTCTTTCCTCTTCTTTTTCTTCCTATTCTTCTTCTTCTTCTTCCCATATTCTTTCTTCCTTCTTCCTTCTTCCTTCTTTCTTCTTCCTTCTTCCTTCATCCTATTACTTAATCCTTAATCTCTTATCTCTAAACTCTAATCCCTAACACCTAATCTTTAATCCTTAATCCCAATCTATAATCCATAATTCCTAATGTTTAACCTCTAATACCAAATCCCTAATCCCTAATACTTTTTCATTAATCCTAAATCCTTAATCATTAATCGATAATCTCTAATATATCCTAATCCCTTAATCTCGAAACCCCAATCTCTAATCTTTATTTCTAAATCACTATTCCTTAATCCTTAATCCCTAATCTCTAATCCCTAATCCTTAATAATTAATCCTTTAATTCATAAGCACTAATCTTTAAACCCAAATTATTAATCCTTTTGTCCCTAATTCCTAATCCTTAATCCATATTACTTATTCCCTAATCCTTAAGCCTTAATCCCTTATTACTAGCCCTCAAATCCATATTCATTAATCCTTAATTCCTCTCTTCTTAATCTTTAATCTATATTCCTTGATGCTTAATCCCTCATCCTTCATTCCTTAATCTCAAATCTCTAATCCTAATCCCTAACCCTAATCCTTAATCCCAAATCCATCTCTTCCTTTTTTTTTCTTCTTTTTCTTCCAATTCTTCTACTTCCTCTTTGTCTTCTTCTTCTTCTTCCATATTTTCTACTTCTACTTCTTCTTCATCCTCATCTTCCTCTTCTTTTTCTTCTTCCTTTTCTTCTTTTTCTTCTTCCTCCTATTCCTCTTCTTCTTTTTCTTCTTCTTCTTCTTCTTCTTCTTTCAATTCTTCTTCTTCTTCCTTTTCTTCTTCTTCCTCTTCTTCTTCTTCTTCTTCTTCTTCTTCTTCCCTTTCTTCTTTTCTTATTTTTCTTATTCCTCTTGTTCTTTAACTTCTTCAACTTCTTTCTTGATCTCCTTGTGCTTCTGCTTTTCCTTCTCCTAACCTTTCTCCTTCTCCTTTTCCATCTCCTTCTCCATCTTCTTCTCCTTATCCTTCTCCTTCTCCTTCTCCTCCACCTTCTCTTCCTCCTCTTTCCCTCTTTCCTTCTCTGACTTGTTGTTGTTCTTCTTCTTCCTCTTCTTCCTCATCTTGCTCTTCTTCTTCTTCTTCTTCTTCCTTTTCTTCATTTTCTTCTTCTTCTTCTTCTTCCTCTTCATCTTCTTCTTTCTCTTCTTCTTCTTCTTTTTCTTCTTATTCTTCTCTACTTCTTCTTCTTCTTCCCCTTCTTCATCTTCTTCTTCGATTTCTTCTTTTCTTCTTCTTCTTATTCCCCTTTTTCTTCGACTTTTTATTCTTCTTCTTCTACTTCTACCTCTTCTTCTTATTATTATTATTATTCTGCTTCTACTTCTTCTATTTCTTCTTCTTCTTCTTCTTCTTCTTCTTCTTCTTTTTCTATTTCTTCTTCTTTCTCTTCTTCTTCTTCTTCTTCTTTTTCTTCTTCTACTACTTCTCTATTTTCTTCTCCTTCTCCATCTCCTTGTACTTTACCTACTCTTACTTCTCCTTTTACTTATCCCTCTCCTTCTCCTCCTCCTTCTCCTTCTCCTCCTTCTCCTTCTCGTTCTCCTTCTCCTCCTTCTCCTCCATCTCTTTCTCCTTTATTTTCTCCTTCTTCTTCTTCTTCTTGCCCTTCTTCCTTCTTCCATCTTTCTTCTTTCTTTTTTCTTCTTTCTTCTTTCTTATTCCTTCTTTCTTCCTCCATCCTTCATCCTTCCTTCTTCCTTCGTCTTTATTCTTTCTCTTCTTCTTCCATTTCTTCTTCTTATTATTCTTCTTTTTCCTCTTCTTATTCTTCCTAATTTTCATCTACTTTTGTTCCTTCTCATTAATCCCTAATCCCTAATCCTTAATAAGCAATCATGAATCCATCTAAAATCTTAACTCCTTAATATTTAATCCCTAACCTCTAATCCTTAATCTCTAATCCCTAAACTCAAATCCTTAATACCTAATCCCTACTCCTTAATCCTTAATAAAAAAATCAATAATCTCTAATCTATAATCCATAATCGTTAATCCTTGATCATTAATCTCTAATCTTTAATGCTAATCTTAATCCATCAATCTCTAATCCCAAATCTTTAATCTCTAATCCTGAATCTGACTTCTCATATCTCTAATCTCTAATCTTTAAACACTATGCCCTAATCCCCAATTCTTAATCCTAAATCTCTTTTCTCTAATCCTTAATCCATAATAATACATCCTTTAATTCTTAATTCTTAATCACTAATCCCTAATCATTAATCTCTTTATCCCTAATCCATAAACCATAAACCATAATCCTTATTCTTTATTTCTTTTTCCTTAAGCCCTAATCCATAATCCCACCCTCTCTAATCTTTAACCCATATTCCCAGATACCTAATCCCTATACCTTAATCCCTAATCTCTAATCCCTAATTGCTAACCCCTAATACTTTATCCCAAATCCTTCTCTCTTCTTCTTCTTCTTCTTCTTCTTCT
This sequence comes from Vanilla planifolia, assembly GCA_023846275.1. Taxonomy (NCBI): domain Eukaryota; kingdom Viridiplantae; phylum Streptophyta; class Magnoliopsida; order Asparagales; family Orchidaceae; genus Vanilla; species Vanilla planifolia. Next base: position 745,781 of record JAIUJO010000250.1, on the reverse strand, counting down.
TCCTCATCTTCTTCTTCCTCTTCTTCATCTTCTTCCATATTTTCTTCTTCTTCCTTCTATTGCTCTTCTTTCTCATCTTCTTCTTCCTCTTCTTCTTCTTCTTCTTCTTCCTCTTTTTCTTCTTCTTCTTCTTAATCTTCCATTCCTTCCTCTTCTTCCTCTTCATCTTCTTCTTCTTCTTCTTATTCTTTTTCTTCCTTTTCTTTTTCTTCTTCTTCTTCCTCTTCTTCTTCTTCTTCTTCTTCTTCTTCTCCTTGTTCTTTTTCTTCTTTGTTTTCGTCATCACCTTTTTCTCCTCCATCTTCTTCATAATAGTTAATCTTTATTTTGTAATCCATAATCCTTAATCCCTCCCACCTTAACCACTAATCCATAAATGAATAATGACTAATCCACCCCTCATTAATCCCTAATCCATCTTTAATCAATAATCCATAATCCTTAATGTCTAATCATTATTTCCTAATCCCGAATCCTTAATCCCAAATTCCTAATTTTTAATCCCTAATCTCTATCCCTTGATCCTTAATCCTTAATCATCAATCTCTAATTGCTAATCCTTAATACTTAATTCCGAATCCCTAATCCTTTATATCTAATCTATAATCCCTTAAACTCTAATCCTTAATACCTAATCCCTAATCCTTAATCTATAATCCATAATCCCTATTCCTAATCTCTAATCCCTAATCTCTAATCCTGAATCTTGCATCCTTAATCTCTAATTTCTAATCTTTAACTTTAATCCCTATTCTCTAAATCCCAAATCTTGAATCCAAAATTCCTAATCTCTAATCCGTAATCATTAATAATTAATCCCTCAATTCTTACTCCATAATGTCAAATCCCTAATCATTAATCCCTTCATCTCTAATCCCTAATCTCTAATCCTTAATCCCTAATATGTAATCTTTATTACTTATTCCCTAATCCCTAATACCTAATCTCTAATTGCTAACTTCAAAATCCCTAATCCTTCCTTCTTTAATCTTTAATCAAAATTCTTTAATACCTATTGCTTAATCCTTTATTCTTTAATCCTTAATCCTTAATCATTAATGCCTAATAGTTTATCCCTAATCTATCCCTTCTTCCTCTTCTTCTTCTTCTTTCTCTTCGTCATCTTCTTCTTTCACATCTTCATCTTCTTCTTCTTCCTCTTCTTCCTCATCTTCTTCTTCTTCTTTTTCTTCTACTTCCTCCTCTTCTTCTTCTTCTTCTTTCTTCTTCTTCTTCATCCTCACTTTCTTCTTCTTCTTCTTCTACGTCGTCTTCTTCTTCTTATTCTTCTTCGTCATCTTCTTCTTCCTCTTCCTTTACTTGTTCTTCTTCTTCAACTTCTTCTTTTCCTTCTTCCTCTTCTATTTTCTTCTTCTTCTACTACTTCTTCCTCTTTCTCTTCTCATTCTATTTCATCTTCTTCTTCTTCTTCTTCTTCTTCTTCTTCTATTTCTTCGTCTTCATCTTCGTCATCATCATTTTCTTCTCTTCTACTTCTTCTTCTTCTTCTTCTTCTTCTCTTCTTCTTCTTCTTCTCTTCTTCTTTTTCTTCATATTTTTCTTCTTCCTCTACTTCTTCTTGTTCTTCTTCTTCTTTTAACTCTTCTTCTTTGCCTTCTTTTTCATCAGCTTCTTCTCCTCCTTCGTCTACTTGTTTTTCTCGTCTCCTTCTTCTTATTCTCCTTCATACTCTTCATATTTTTCTTCTTCTTCATCTTCTT
>JAIUJO010000250.1:707500-710046 GCA_023846275.1 Vanilla planifolia | reverse complement strand
TTTTTCTCCTTCTCCTTTTTCTTTTTCTACTATTTCCAATTCTTTCTTCTTCTTCTTCTTCTTCTTCTTCTTCTTCTTCTTCTTCTTCTTTCTGCTTTTTCTTGTTCCTCTTTTTCTACTACTTCTTCTTCATCTTATTATTTTTCCTCTTCTTGCTCTTTTTTTTTCTTCTTCATCTTCTTTTATCTTCTTCTTCTTCTTCCTCTTCTTCTGCTTGTACTTTTCTTCTTCTTATCTTCTTCTTCTTCTTCTTCTACTTCTTCTTCTTCTTCCTCCTCCACTTCTTCCTCTTCTTCTTCTTCTTTTCCTTCTTCTTCTTCTTTTTCTTTTTCATCTCCAAGTTTTTCTTCTTCTTCTTCTTCTTCTACTCCTTCTTCATCTTTTTCTTCTTCTTTTTATTTTTCCTCTTCTTCTTCTCCTCCTCCTCCTCCTCCATCATTTTCTTCTTCTTCTTCTTTCACTTCTTCTTCTTCTTCATATCCATCTTTATCTTCTTCTTCTCCTCCTTTCTTTCCCGTTTCACCATCTTCATCTTCTTCTTTTTCTCTATTTTGTCTTCCTCTTCTTTTTCTTCTTCTTCTTTTTAGTTTATCTACTTGTTGTTGTTGTTGTTATTCTTCTTCTTCATCTTCTTCTTCCTCTTCTTCTTCTTCTTCTTCTTCTTCCTCTTCTTCTTCTTCTTTTGCTTCTTCATTTCCTACTTCTTCTTCTTCTTCTTCTCTTTCTTCTTCTTCTTCTTCTTCTTCTTCTTTTTCTTCTTCTACTTCTCCTTCTTCTCCTTCCTTTTTTTCATTATCTTCTTCTTATTCTTCTTCTTTTTCCTCTTCGTCTTCTTCTTCTTCTTCTTTTTCCTCTTCACTTCTTTTTCTTCTTCATCTTTTTCTTCTTCCTCTTCTTCTTCTTCTTCCTTTTCTTCTTCTTGTTCTACCACTTCTTCTTCTTCGTCTACTTCTTACTTTTCCTCTTCTTGTTCTTCTTCTTCTTTAACTTCTTCTTCTTCTTCTTCTTCCTCTCCTTCTTCTTTTTCTTCTTCTTCTTCTTCTTGTCCTTCTCCTTCTTCTTCTTCCTCTTCTTCTTCTTCTTCTTCTTCTTCTTTTCTTCTTGTTCTCCTCCTCCTTCTTCTTCTTCTTCCTCTTCTCCTACTTCTTCTTCTTCTTCTTCATCTCCATCTTCTTCGTCTCCTCCTCTTCCTTCTTCTTCTTCTTCTCATTCTTCTTTTCCTTCTCCTTCTTCTTCTTTTTCTTGTTCTTGCTCTCCTTCTCCACCTCCTTCTCCATCTTCTTATTTTTCTACTTCTTCTTCTTCTTCTTCTTTTTCTTCTTCTCCATCTTTTTCACCTTGTACTTCTTCATCTTCTTCTTCTTCTTCCATTACTTCTACCTTTTCTTTTTCTTCTTCTTCTTCTTCTTCTTCTTCTTCTTCTTCTTCTTCTTCTAGATCTTCTTGTTGTTGTTCCTCTTCTTTGCCTCTTTCATCTTCTGCTTATTCTTCCTCTTCATCTTCTTCTTCTTATACATCTTCTTCTTCTTCTTCTCAACTTCTTCTTCTTCTTCTTCTTCTTCTTCTTCTGCTTCTTCTTCGTCTTCTACCTCTTCTTTTTCTTATTATTATTCTCCATCTTCTTCTTCTTCTTCTTCTTCTTCTTCCACCTCTTCTTCGTCTGCTACTTATTCTTCTACTTCTTCTACTCCTTTTCATCTACTTCTTCTTCTACTTCTTTTGGTCCTTTTCCTTTTTCTTCTTCTGCTTCTTCTAATTCTTTTTTATTGCCTTCGTCTTTTCCTTCTTCCTCTTCTTCTTCCACTTCTACTTCTTCTTCTCCATCTTCTTCATCTTCTTCTTCTTCTCTAGCTTCTTCTTCTTGTCCTCCTCCTTCTAATGCTTCTTCTTCTTCTTTCTCTCATTCCTCTACTTCTTATCTTTCTTCTCTATCTTCTTCTTCTTCTTCTTCTTCATCATCAACTACTTCTTCTTGTCCTCTTTCTTTTTCCTCATCACCTTCTTCTTCTTCTTCTCATTATGCTTCTTCTACATCTTTTCCTTCTTCTTCTACTCCTCCTTCACCATCTTCATCTTCTGCTTCGTTCTTCTTCTTCTTCTTCTTCTTTTTCTTCTCCCCGTCTAGCTTTTTCTTCTTCTTCTTCTCCTTCTTTTTCTTATTATTATTACTATTCTTCTTCTTCTTCTTCTACTTCTCCTTCTTCTCCTTCCTTTTTTTCATTATCTTCTTCTTATTCTTCTTCTTTTTCCTCTTCGTCTTCTTCATCTTCTTCTATTTCCTCTTCACTTCTTTTTCTTCTTCATCTTTTTCTTCTTCCTCTTCTTGTTCTTCTTCTTCTTTTTCTTCTTCTTCTTCTTCTTCCTCTTCTTCTTCTTCTACCACTTCTTCTTCTTCGTCTACTTCTTACTTTTCCTCTTCTTCTTCTTCTTCTTCTTTAACTTCTTCTGCTTCTCCTTCTTCTTCTTCTTCTTCTTCCTCTTCTTCTTCTTCTTCTTCTTCACCTCCTCCTTCTTGTTCTTCTTCTTCTTCTTCTTTTCTTCTTGTT
>JAIUJO010000250.1:50000-52500 GCA_023846275.1 Vanilla planifolia | reverse complement strand
GAGGAAGAAGAAGAATAACAAGAAGAAGAAGAAGAAGAAGAAGAGGAAGTTGCAGTAGAAGAAGAAGTATAAGAAGAAAAAGGAGAAGATGAAGAAGAAGAAGAAGAAGAAGAAGTAGAAGAAGAAGAAGAAGGAGAAGAAGGAGAAGAAGAAGCAGAAGAAGAAGTAGAAGAAGAAGAAGTAAAAGCAGAAGAAGGAGAAGAAAAAGAAGAAAAAGAAGAAGAAGAAGTAATAGTAGAAGAAGAAGGAGAAGAAGAAGAAGTAGAACTAGACAAAGAAGAAGCAGAAGAAGAACAAGAGGAAGAAGAAGAAGTTGAAGAAGACGAAAAAGAAGAAGAAGAAGAAGAGGAAGATGATGGTGAAGAAGAAGAAGGAGGAGAACAAGGAGAAGAAGAAGAATAAGAATAAGAATAAGAATAAGAATAAGAAGAGAAGAAGACAAGGAGAAAAAGAAGAAGAAGAAGAAGAAGAAGGAAAAGAACAAGAAGAATTAAAAGATGAAGAAGGAGAAGAAGAAGAGGAAGAAGAAGAAGAAGAAGACGAAAAAGAGGAAGAAGAAGAAGAAGAAGCAAAAGAAAAAGAAGAAGAAGAAGAAGATGATGAAGGAGGAGGAGTAGGAGGAGTAGAAAAAGAAGAAGAAGAAGAAGAAGAACAAGAAGAGGAGAAGAAGAAGAAGAAGAAGGACATGAAGGAGAAAAAGATGACGAAGAAGAAGAAGAAGACGAAGAAAACGAAGAAGAAGAAGAAGAAGAAGAAGAAGAAGAAGAGAAGGTACAAGAAGAAAAAGAAAGAGGATGATAAAAAAAGAAAAAAGAAGAGAAAAAAAAGAAGAAGAAGAAAAAGAAGAAAAGTAAGACAAAGAAGAAGGAGAAGAAGAAGAAGAAGAAGAAGCAGAAGAAGAAGTTGAAGAAGAAGAAGACGAAGAAGAAGACAAGGAAGAAGAAGAAGACGAAGATGAAGACGAAAAAGCTGAAGAAGAAGAAAAATAAGAAGAAGAAGAGAAAGAAGAAGAAGAAGAATAAAAATAAGAAGAAGAAGAATAAGGAGAAGAAGAGGAAGGAGGAGGAGCGGGAGATGAGGTAGGAGGAGGGGATGAAGAAGGAGAATAAGAAGTAGAGAAAGAAGAAGTGAAAGAAGTAGAAGAAGAAGAAGAAGAGGAAGAAGAAGGAGAAGGAGGAAAAGAAGGAGAAGAAGGAGAAGAAGAAGAAGAAGAAGAAGAAGAAAAAGAAGAATAATAATAATAAGAAGATGAAGAATAAAAAGGGGTAGAAGAAGTTGAAGTTGATGAAGAAGAACAACAAGAAGAAGAAGAAGGATGAGAAGGAGGAGGGCGAAGAGAAGGGGAAGAAGAAGAATAATAAGAAGTAAAGGAACAAGATGAAGAAGAAGAAGAAGATGATGAATAAGAAGAAGAAGGAGAAGAAGAAAAAGAAAAATAAGAAGAAGAAGAAGAAGAAGAAGAAAAAGAAGAAGAAGAAGAACAAGAAAAAGAAGAAGATGTAGAGGATGAAGAAAAAGAAGAAGAAGTAGATGATGATGAAGAAGAATAAGAAGGAGAAGAAGAGGAAGATGATGAAGAAGAAGAAAGAGAAGAAGTAGATGAAGAAGAAGAGGAAGAAGAAGAAGAAGAAGTAGATTAAGGAGAAGAAGAAGAAGGTGAAGAAGAAGAAGAAGAAGAAGAAGAAAAAGAATAAGATTAATGAGAAGAAGAGGAAGAAGGAGAAGAAGAAGAAGTAAAGTGAGAAGAAGAAGAAGAAGAAGAAAAAGATGAAGTTGAAGCAAAGGAAAAAGGAGAAGAAGAAGAAGAAGAAGAAGAAGAAAGAGAAGTTGAAGAAGTAGAAGAAGAAGAAGAAGAAGAAGAGGAAGAAGCGAAAGAAGAGAAAGAAGAACAAGAAGAAGAAGTATAAGAGTAAGAATAAGAATAATAAGAAGTAGAAGTAGTAGTAGTAGAAGAAGAAGAAGAAGAAGAAGAAAAAGACGAAATATAATAATAATAAGAAGAAGAAAAAAAAGAGAAGTAGAATAAGAAGAAAAAGAAGAAAAAGAAGAAGAAGAAGATGATGATGAGGAAGTAGAAGATGAAGAACAAGAAGAAGATGAAGAGGAAGACAAAGAAGAAGAAGAAGAAGGAGAACGAGAATAAGAAAAAGAAGGAGAAGAAAGAGAACAAGAAGAAGAAGAAGAAATAAGAGAAGAGGATGAATAAGAAGAAGAAGAAGAAATAAGAGAAGAGGATGAATAAGAAGAAGAAGTAGAAAAATAAGAATAAGAAGAAGAAGAAGAGGAAAAAGAAAAAGAAGAAGAAGAATGAGAAGAAGAAGAAGAAGAAGAAGAAGAAAAAGAAGAAGAAAAAGAAGAAGAACAAGATGATGAATAAAAAGAAGATGGGGAAAAAGACAAAGAAGAAGAAGAACACGAAGGGGAAGAAGAACAAGAAGAAGAAGAAGAGAAAGAAGAAGAAGAAGAAGAAGAAGAAGAATAAAAATAAGATGAAGAAGAA
>JAIUJO010000250.1:40000-45000 GCA_023846275.1 Vanilla planifolia | reverse complement strand
AGGAAGAAGAATATGAAGAAGAAGAAGAAGATGAAGATGAAGATGCTGAAGAATTATAAGTAGAAGAAGAAAAAGAAGAACAAGAACTAGAAGAAAAGGAAGAAGAAGAAAAAGAAGAGTAAGGAGCAAAAGAAGAATAAGAGGAGGAAAAAGAAGAAGAATAAAGATGAAGAAGAAGAACAAGAAGAAGAAGAAGTGGTAGAATAAGAAGAAGAGAAAGAATAAGAAGAACAAGAACTAGAAGAAAAGGAAGAAGAAGAAAAAGAAGAGTAAGGAGCAAAAGAAGAATAAGAGGAGGAAAAAGAAGAAGAATAAAGATGAAGAAGAAGAACAAGAAGAAGAAGAAGTGGTAGAATAAGAAGAAGAGAAAGAATAAGAAGAAAAAGAAGAAAAAACAGAAGATGAGGATGAACCATAAGAAGAAGAAGAAGAGGAAGAAGAACAAGAAGGAGGAGAAGAAGAAGAAGAAGAAGAAGAGGAAGTAGTAGAAGAAGAAGAAGAAGTAGAAGAAGAAGAAGTAAAAGAAGAAGAAGAAGTACAAGAAGAAGTAAAAGAAGATGAAGAAGAAGAAGAAGAAGAAGTGATGCTGGAGAAGAAGAAGAAGAAGCAAGAGAAGAAGAAGAAGAAGAAGAAGGAGAGGAAGAAGAATAAGAAGATGCAAGAGAAGAAGATGTAGAAGTAAAAGAAAAAAGAGAAGAAGTAGAAGAAGAAGGAGAAGAAGAAGAAGAAGAAGAATAAGAAGAAGATGGAGAAGAAGAAGAAGAAGAAGAAGAAGAGAAAGAAGATGTTGAAGAAGTAGAAGATGCTGAAGAAGAAGAGGAAGAAGAAGAAGAGGGAGAAGAAGATAAAGAAGAAAAAGAGGAAGAAAAGAATAATAATAATAATAATAATAATAAGTACAAGTAGTAGAAGGAGAAGGAGAATTAGAGGAAGAAAATGAAGCAGAAGAAGGAAAAGCAAAAAAGAAGAAGAAGAAGAAAAAGGAGGGGGAGGAGAAGAAGAAGAAGAAGGAGGAGGCGGAGGAGGAGGAGGAGAAGAATAAGAAGATAAAGAAGACAAAGAAGAAGAAGAAGAAGAAGGATAAGAAGAAGCAAGAGAAGAAGAAGTTGGAGATGAAGAAGTAGTAGGCAAAATAGATGAATAAGTTAAAGAATAAGAAGAAGAAGAAGAAGAATATTGATAATAATAATAATAATAATAATAACAATAATTATAAGAAGAAAAAGATGAAGAGGAAGACGATGAGGAAGAGGAAGAGGAAGAATTAGAAGAAGAAGAATGAGAAGAAGAGGAAGTAGAAGAAGAAGAAGATGAAAGAGAGGAAGAAGAAGAAGAATAAGAAGAAGAAGAAAAAAAAAGTTGAAAAAGAACAAGAACATGAAGAAGAAGAAGAAGAAGAAGAAAAAGTAGAGAAAAAAGAAGTAGTAGAAGATGATGTAGTTGTAGTAGTAGTAGTAATAGAAGAAGAAGAAGAGGACGAAGAAGAAGAAGAAAAAGAAGAAGGAGAATAAGAAGTAGGAGAAGAAGAAGGAAAAGAAGGAGAAGTAGAAGTAGAAGAAGAAGGAGAAGAAGAAGGAGAAGAAGAAGAAGTAGAAGTAGAAGAAGAAGAAGAGTAAGAAGGATAATGAGAAGAAGATGATGAAGAAGAAGAACAAGAATCCAAAGTTAAAGAAGAAGAAGAAAATGAAAAAGAAGGGGACAAAGAAGAAGAAGAACAAGTAGAAGAAGAAGAGGTAGAAGAAGAAGTAGAAGTAGAAGAAGAAGAAGAAGAAGAAGAAGAAGTCAAAGAAGAAGAAGCAGAAGAAGAAGATGGCAAAATAGAAGAAGTAGTAGAAGAAGAAGAAGAAGAAAATGTAGATGAAAGAGAGGTTGTAGTAGAAGAAGGAGGAGGAGGAGGAGGAGGAGGAGAAGAAGAAGAAGTTGAAGAAGAGGAAGAAGAAGAACAAAAAGTAGAAGAAGAAGAAGATGATGAAGAAGATGAAGAAGAAGAAGTAGAAGTAAAAAAAGTAGTAGTAGAAGAAGAAGAAGAAGAAGTAGATGAAGAAAGAGAAGAAAATGAAGAAGTAGAAGAATAAGAAGAAGAAGAAGATGAAGTAGAGGAAGAAAATTTAGATGAAGAAGAGATAGTAGTAGTAGAAGAAGAAGAGGAAGAAGAAGAATAAGAAGAAGAAGAAGAAGTAGTAGAAGGAAAAGAAATAGAAGGAGAAGAAGAAGAAGAAGAAGAAGAAGAAGAAGGCGAAGATGATAAAGATGATGAAGAACTAGAAGAAGAAGAAGAAAAAGAAGAAGGGAAAGGAGAAGAAGAAGAAGAAGTAGAAGAAGAGGAAGAAGCAAAAGAAGAAGAAGAAGAAGAAGAAGAAGAAGAATAAGAAGCATAAGAAGAAAAAGAAGAAGAAGAACAAGAAGAAGAAGAAGAAGAGGTTCAGGTAGTAGAAGAAGAAGGAGAAGAAGAAAAAGAAAAAGACGAAAATGTTGAAGAAGATGTTGAACCAAAAGAAGAAGAAGAATTGTAAGAAGTAGAAGAAAGAGAAGAAGAAGAAGAAGAAGAAGAAGAAGAAGAAGAAGAATAAGATGAAGAAAAAGAAGAAGAAGAAAAAGAAGAAGAAGGGCAAGAAGAAGAACAAGAAGAAGTATAAGAACAAGAAGAAGTAGAAGAAGTAGCAGAAGAAGAAGAAGAAGATGAAGAAAAATGAGAAGAAGAGAAAGAAGAAGAAGATATATAAGAAGAAGAAGATATATAAGAAGAAGAAGAAGTAGAAGAGGAAGAAGAAATAAAAGAAGGAGAAGAAGAAGAAGATGAATACGAAGAATAAGAACAAGAAAAAAAGAAGAAGAAAAAGGAGGAGAAGGAGAAGAAGAAGAAGAAAAAGAAGAAGGAAAAGAAGAAGCTACAACAAAAGAAGAAGAAAAAAAGAATAAGCCACAGTAGTAGAAGAAGGAGAAGAAAAAGAAGAACAAGAAGATTAAGAATTAGAAGAAAAAAGAAGAAAAATATGAGAAAGAAAAAGTAAATAAGGAAGAAGAAGAAGTTAAAGATGAAGAACAAGAACAAGAAGAAGAAGATGGAGAAGAAGTAGAAGAGGAAGAAGTAGAAGAAGAAGAAGTAAAGGAAGAAGTTGATGAAGGAGAAGAAGAAGTAAAAGAAGAAGAAGAAGGAGGAGGTGGAGGATGAGAAGGAATAGAAGAAGAAGAAGAAGATGATGAAGCAAAGATGAAGAAGAATAAGAAGAAGAAGAAAAAGAAGTGGAAGAAGAAGAAGAAGGAGAACAAGAACAAGATGATGATGAAAGAAGAAGAAGAAGAAGAAGTAGAAGATTTAGAAGAAGAAGAAGACGAAGGAAAAAACGAAGAAGATGATGAAGATGAAGAAGAGGCAAAGGAAGAAGAAGACGACAAAGAAGAAGATGAAGAAGAACAAAAAGTAGAAGAAAAACTAAAACAAGAAGAAAAGAAGAAGTAGAAGAACCAAAAGAACTAAAAGTAGAAAGAGAATAAAAAGGAGAAGATGTAGAAGATGAAGAAGAAGGAGAAGAAGTAGAAGAAGAAGAAGAAGAGGGATAAAGAGAAGAAGAAGAGGAAGAAGAAGAAGAAGAATTAGTTGAAGAAAAAGAAAAGGAAGAAGAAGAAAAAGAAGAAGTACAAGAGGAGTAACAAGAAGAAAAAAAAGACTTAGAGGAGGAAGAAGAAATAAAAGAAGAAGGAGGAGGAGGAGAAGGAGAAGAAGAAGAAGAAGAGGAAGAAGTAGAAAGAAAAGAAGAAGTAGAAGAAGGTAAAGAAGGAGAAGAAGAAGAAGCGGAAGAAGAAGAAAGAAAGGAAGAAGCAGAACACAAAAAAGAAGAAGAAGAAGATTAAAAAGAAAATGAAGAAGAAGCAACATCAATAAAAGAAGAAGAACAACAACAAGAAGATGGACAAGAAGAAGAAAAATAAGCAAAAGAAGAAAAAGAAGAAGAAGAAGAAGCTGAAGGAGAAGAAGAGGAAGAAGAAGAAGAAGAATAGGGAGAAGAAGAGGAGAAGCAAGACGAAGAAAAGAAAAAGAAGAAGATGAAACAGAGAAGAAGAATAATAAGATGAAGTAGAACGAGAAGAAGTTGTAGTAAAAGAGGAAGCAGAAGAAGAAGAAGAAGAAGAAGAAGAAGAAGGAGAAGAAGGAGAAGGAGAAGAAGAAGAATAAGAGGAAAAAGAAGTTGAAGCAAAGGAAAAAGGAGAAGAAGGAGAAGAGGAAGAAGAAGAAAAGGATGACATAGAAGAAGAAAAAGAAAGCAAAGGAGGAGAAGAAGCAAATGAAGAAGAAGTTGAAGAAGAAGAGGGAGAAGAAGAAGAAGATGGAGAGACAAAAGAAGAAGAAGAAGAAGAAGAAGAAGAAGAAGAAGGAGAAAAGATGATGATGATGAAGACGAAGAAGAAGAAGAAGAAAAAGAAGAAGAAACAGAAGAAATATATGTAGAAGAAGAAGAAAAAAAAGATGTACTAGAAGAACAAGTAGTAGTAGTAGAAGAAGAAGAAGAAGAAGTAGAAGCAGAAGAAGAAGAAGAAGAAGAACAGAAGAAGTGGAAGAAGTAGAAGAAGAAGAAGAAGAAGAAGAAGAAGTGGAAGAAGAAGAAGCAAAATGGGAAAAAGAAAAAGGAGAAGGAGAAGGAGAAGGAGAAGTAGAAGAGGAAGGAGAAGAGGTGAAGAAGAAGAAGAAGTAGAAGGAAAAGAAGAAGAAGGTGAGGATGAAGAAGAAGATGAAGAAGAAGAAGAAGGAGAAGAAGAAGTGCAAGAAGAAGGCAAGGAAGAGGAAGGAGAAGAAGAAGAAGAAGAAGAAGAAGAAGAAGATGAAGAAGAAGTGGAAGAAGAAGGGGAAGAAGAAGGAGAAGAAGAACAAAAATAACGAGAAAAAGAAGAAAAAGAAGAACAAGAACAAGAACAAGAACAAGAATATTAAGAAGAAGACAAAGAAGAAGAAGAAGATGATGATGATAAAGAAGAAAAGAAGAAGAAGAAGAAGAGGAAGAAGA
>JAIUJO010000250.1:30000-35000 GCA_023846275.1 Vanilla planifolia | reverse complement strand
TATTGAGAAGAAGGTCAAGTAGAAGAAGAAGGATAAGAATAAGAATATGAAGAAGAAGAAGAAGATGATGAAGAAGAAGTAGAAGTTGAAAAAGAAGAAGAAGAAGAAGAAGAAGTTGAAGATGAACAATACAAAGAAGAAGAAGATGAGTAAGAAGAAGACAAGAAGAAGAAGAAGAAGAAGAAGAAGAAGGAGAAGGAGAAGGGGAAGAAGAATAAAGGGGAAGAAGGAGTAGAAGAAGAAATAAAAGAAGAAGAAGAAGAAGATGATGAAGTAGAAGAAGACGAAGAAGAGAAGTAGTAGTAGTAGAAGAAGATGATGATGATGATGAAGAAGTAGAAGAAGAAAAAAATGAAGTAGAATTAAAAGAAGAAGAAGTAGAAGAAGATGAACAAAAACAAGAAGAAAGGAAATAGAAGGTGTAGAAGAAGAATAAGTAGTAGTAGAAGTAGAAGAAGAAGTAGAAGAAGACGAATAAGAAGAAGAAGAATAAGAAGAACAAGAAGAACAAGAAGAAGAAAAATAAGTAGAAGAACGAGCATGAGAAGAAGAAGAAGAAGAAGAATACGATGGAAAAAACAAATAGTGGAAGAGGAAGAAGAAGAAGGAGAAGAAGGAGGAGGAGAAGAAGATGAAGAAGAAGCAGAAGAAGAAGAAGAAGAAGAAGAAGAAGAAGAAGAAGGAGAAGGGGAAGAAGAAGAAGAAGAAGAAGTTGTAGAAGAAGAGGAGGAAGAAGATGAAGAAGAAGAAGAAGAACAAGAAGAAGAAGAAGGAGAAGGAGAAGATGAAGAAGAAGAAGAGGAAGTGGTTGAAGAATAATATGATGATGATGATGATGAAGTAGAAGAAGAAGATGATGATGATGATGATGATGATGAAGAAGAACAACTAGAAAAATAAGATGAAGAAAAGAAGAAGAGGAAGAACCAAAAGAAGAAAAAGAAGAAGGATAGGAAGAAGAAGAAGAAGAACAAGGAGTTGTTGAAGAAGAAGAAGATGAAGAAGAAGGATGAGAAGAGCAAGTAGAAGAAGGAGAAAGAAAAGAAGAACAAGAAAAATACGTAGTAGAAGTAGAAGAAGATGTAGAAGAAGATGAAGAAAAAGAAGAAGAAGAATAAGCAGAAGAAGAAGAAGAAGAAGAAGAAGAAGAAGAAGAACTAGAAGAAGAAGAAGTAAAAGAAGAAGAAGAAGAGAGAGAAGATGAAGAAGAAAAAGAAGAAGAAGAGCAAGCAGAGGAAGAAGAAGAAGAAGAAGAAGAAGAGGAAGAAGTAGAAAAGGAAAAAGACGAGGAAGAAAAAGAAGAAGATGAAGAAGAAGAAGAAGATGAAGAAGAAGAAGAAGAACAAGGGGAGGAAGACAAAGAAGTAGAAGAAAAAGAAGTAGATGAAGAAGTAGTAGTAGCAATAGTAGTAATAGAAGAAGAAGAAGAAGAAGAAGAAAAAGATGAAGAAGAAAAAGTAGAAGAAAAAGAAAAAAAGGAAGAAGAAGGAGAAAAAGAAGGAGAAGAAGAAGTAGAAGAAAGAGAAGAAGAAGAAGAAGAAGAAGAAGAAGAAGAAGAAGAAGAAGTTGAAGAAGAAAAGAAAGAAGAAGTTGAAGAAGAAAATAAAGAAGAAGTAGATAAAGAAGTCAAAGAAGATGAAGAAGTAGTAGTAGTAAAAGTAGAAGAAGATGAAGAAGTAGTTGAAGTAGATAATGAAGAAAAAGCCATAGAAGAACAAGAAGTAGAAGAAGTAGAAGCAGTAGAAGAAAATGAAAGAAGAACAGGAAAAGGAAGACAAAGATGAAGACACAAAAGAAGGCGGCACAGGAGGAGGAGAAGAAGAAGAAGAAGAAGCTGAAGATGAAGAGGAAGAAGAAGATGAAGAAGTAGAAGAAATGGAAAAGTAAGAATAAGAGAAAGAAGAAGAATAATAAGAATAAGAAGAAGATGAAGAAAAAGAAGAGTAAAGGGAGTGGAAGAAGAAGAAGAAGAAGAAGAAGTAGAAAATGAATAATAGTAGTAGTACAAGAAGAAGAAGAAGAGGAAGAAGAAGAAGAAGAAGAAGAAGAAGAAGAAGATGACAAAGAAGAAGAAGAAGAAGAAGAAAAAGAAGAAGATGAAGAAGAAGAAGAGGAAGAAGAACAAGAAGACGAAGAAGAACAAGAAGATGTAGAGGACAAAGAAGAAGAAGAAGTAGAAGAAGAATAAGAAGAAGAAGAAGAAGAAGAAGAAAAGAAGAAGAAGAAGAAGAAGAAGAATTAGAATATAGAAAGAAGAAGAAGAGCTAGAATAAAAGAAGTAGAAGGAGAATAAAGAGGAGAAGAAGAAAGAAAAAAAGAGACAGGAGAAGAAGTAGAAGAAGAAGGAGAAGAAGAAGATGCAACAGTAGAAGTAGTAGTAGTAGTAGAAGAAGAAGAAGAAGAAGAAGAAGAAGAAGGAGAAGAACTAGTAGATGATGAAGAAGAAGAAGAAGATGATGATGATGTCAATGAAGAAAAAGAAGAACAAGAAAAAGAAGAACAACAAAAAGAAGAAGAAGAATAAAAGAAGAAGCAGATGTTGAAGTAGTAGCAGTAGTGGTAATAAGAGATGAAGAAGAAGAAGAAGAAGATGAAAAGTGCAAGAAGTAAAAGAAGTAGAAGATGAAGTAGAACAAGGAGACGAGAAAGAAGAAGAAGAAGAAGGGGAAGAGGAAGGAGTAGAAGAAGAAGAAGAAGAAGAAGACGAAGAAAAAGAAGAAGAAGAAGAAGAAGAAGAAGATGATGATGATGAAGATGGAGAAGAAGAAGTAGAAGAAGAATTAGAAGAAGAAAGAGGAGAAGAAGAACTAGAAGTAGGAGAAGAAGAACAAGAACAAGAAGGAGAAGGAGAAGAAGAAGAAGAAGAAGAAGGAGAACAAGAGGAACAAGAAGGGGAAGAAGGGGAGGTGGTGGAAGAAGAAGAAGAAGAAGAAGAAGAAGAAGAGGAAGAAGAAAAAGAAGAAGATGAAGAAGAAAAAGAACAAATCAAAGAAAAAGAAGACGAAGAATAATAATAATAATAATAAGAACAAGTGGAAGAAGAAGAAGAAGAAGAAGAAGAAGAAGAAGAAGGGGAAGAAGAGCAAGAGGAGGAGGACGAAGAAGAAGAAGAAGGAGAAGAAGAAGAGGGAGAAGAAGAACAAGAGGAGGAAGAACACAAAAAAGAAGAAGACAAATAAGTATAAGAAGAAGAAGTGGAAGCCGAAGAAGACGAAGAAGAAGAAGAACAAGAAGAAGAAGAATAAGGGGAAGAAAAGGAAGAAGAAGAAGAAGAAGAAGAAGAAAAAGAAGAACAAGAAGTGGAAGAAGAAGGGGAAGAAGAGGAAGAAGAAGAAGAAGAAGAAGAAGAAGAAAACAAAGAGGAAGAGGAAAAAGAAGAAGGGGAAGAAGAAAAGCAAGAAGACAAAGAAGAAGAAGACGAAGAAGAATAATAAGAAGAGGAGGACGAAGTGGAAGAAGAAGAAGAAGAAGAAGTAGAGGAAGTAGAAGAAAAAGAAGAAGTAGAAGAGGAAGAAGAAAAGAAGAAGAACATGAAGAAGAACAAGAAGATGTAGAGGAAGAAGAAGAAGAAGAAGTTGAGAAACAAGAAGAAGAAGAATAGTAATAAAAAGAAGAAGAAGAAGAAGAAGAAGAGAAGAAGAAGAAGAAGAAGAGGAAGAAGAAGAAAATAGAAAGAAGAAGATGAACCAGAAGAAAAAAAAGTAGATGGAAAATAAATAGGAGAATAAGAAGGAGATGAGGATGAAGAGGAAGGAGAAGAATAAAGAAATAAAGAGATAGAAGAAGAAGAAGAAGATGTAATAGTAGTAGCGATAGTAGTAGTAGTAGAAGAAGAAGAAGAAGAAGGAGAAGAACAAGTTGATGAAGAATAAGATGAAAAAGAAGAAGAAGAAGAAGGAGAAGAACAAGTTGAATAAGAAGAAGAGGAAGAAGAAGAAGAAGAAGAAGAAGAGGAGGAGGGGGAGGAAGAAGTTGAAAAAGAAAACGAATAAGATGAACAATAAGAAGAAGAACTAGAAGAAGAAGAAGAAGAAGAAGAAGAAGAAGAATAAGAGGGAAAAGAAAAAAATAGAGAAGAAGAAGAAGAAGAAGAAAAAATACTAATTATTATAATAATAATAATAATAATAATAATAATAATCATAATAATAATAACAACAATAAGAAGAGGAAGAAGAAGAAGAAGAAAGAGAAGAAAAAGAAGAAGAAGAAGAAGAAGCATATGAAGAACTAGAAGAAGAAGACGATGACAAAGTAGAAGTAGAAGAAGTAGAACAAGAGGAAGAAGAAGAAGAAGAAGAAGAAGAAGAAGAAGAAGTGGAGGAAGAAGAAGAAGAAGAAGAAGAAGAAGAAGAAGAAGGACAGGAAGAAGAAGAAGAAGAATAAGAAGAAGCGAAAGAAGAAGAAGAAGAAGAAGAAGAAGAAGAAAAGATGATAAAGAAGTAGAAGAAGTAGAGGAAGAAAAAACAACAAGAAGAAGAAGAAGTGGAAGAAGAGGAAGAGGAAGAAGAAAAGGAAGAAAAAGTAGGAGAAGAACAACAAGAAGAATAAGAGGAAGAAGAAGAAGGTGAAGCTGAAGAAGAAGAAGTAGAAGAGGAAGAATAAAACTAGAAGAAGAAGAGGAAGAAGTAGAAGAAGAAGAAGAAGGAGAACGGGAAGAAGAAGAAAGAGAAGAAGGAGAACAAGAAGAAGATGATGAAAAGGAAGAAGTGGAAGAAGAAGAAGAAGAAGCATGAGATAGAGAAGAAGAAGATAAAGAAGAAGAAGGAGAAGAAGAAGATGTTGGAGAAGAAGAACAAGAAGAAGAAGTACAAGATGTTGAAGAAAATAAGAAGAAGAAGAAGAATCAAAAGAAGAAAAAGAAGAAGAAGAAGAAGTAGTAGTTGGGGAAGAATAAGTAGAAGAAGAAGAAGAAGAAGAAAACAAAGAAGGACAAGAAGAAGAAGTAGAACAAGAAGAAGAGGAAGAACAGGAAGTGAAAGAAGAAGAAGAATAAGAAG
>JAIUJO010000250.1:17500-27500 GCA_023846275.1 Vanilla planifolia | reverse complement strand
AACAAGAAGAAGAAGAAAAAGAAGTAGAAGAAGAAGAATAAACAAAAGAAGAAGAAGATGAAGAAGAAGAACAACAACAACAACAAAAAGAAGAAGAAGAAGAAAAAGAAGAAAAAGAAGAAGAAGAAGAAAAAGAAATGAAGAAATAGAAGAGGAAGAAGAAGAATGAGAACAGGAACAAGATGGAGTAGAAGGAGAAGAAAAGAAGAAGGAGAAGGGGAAGAAGAAGAACAAAAAGGAGAAGAAGAAAAATAAGAAGAAGAAGAAGAAGTAGCAAAAGGAGAAAAAGCAGAAGAAGAAGATGAAGAAGAAGAAGAAGAAGAAGATGGAGATGTAGGAGAGCAAGAAATAGAAGAAGAAGCAGAAGAAGACAGAAGAAAAGAAGAAGGAGAAGTAGAGGAAGAAGAAAAAGAAGAAGCAAAAGAAGAAGGAGACGAAGAAAGAGAAGAAGAAGAAGAAGAAGATGAAGAGGAAGAAAAGGTAGAAGAAGAAGAAGACGAAGAAGTAGAAGAAGTAGAAGTTGAAGAAGAAAAAGAAGAATAAGAAGAAAAGGAAGAAGAAGAGGAAAAATAAGAAGAAGAGGAAGAAGAAGAAGAAGAAGAAGAAGAACAAGAGAAAAAAGATGAAGAAAAGAAGATTAAGAAGAAGTAGAAGAAGAAGACTTGGAAGAAGGAGAACAAGAAGAAGAAGAAGAAGATTGAGAATAAGAATAATAATAAGAAGAAGAAAAATTAGTAGCAAAAAAAGAAGAAGAAAACAAAGAAGGGGACTAAGAAGGAGGAGAAGGTGATGGGGAAGGAGAAGAAAAAGGAGAAGAAGAACAAGAAGAAGAGGAAAAAGAAGATAAAGGAGAGGAAGAAGAATAAGAAGAAGAAGAAGATGTAGACGAAGGAGAAGAAGTAGAAGAAGAAGAAGCAGTAGAAGATGAAGAAGAAGATGAAAAAGAAGAAGAAGATGAAGAAGGAAAAGAAGAAGAACAAGATTAAGATGAAGAAGTAGAAGAAGAAGACATAGAAGTAGGTGGAGATGAAGAAGGAGAAGAACAAGAAATAAAAGGAGAAAAAGTTGAAATATAATAAGAAGCAAAAGAAGAAGAAGAAGTAGAGGACAAAGAAGGGGAAGAAGAAGAAGAAGAAGAAGAAGAAGAAGAAGAATAAGATGAAAAAGAAGAAGAAGAAGAAGCAGAGGACGAAAAGGAAAAGAAGAAGATTTAGAAGAAGAAGATGATGCTGATGATGATAAAGAAGAAGCAGAAGAAGATGACGATGATGATGATGAAGAAGAAGAAAGAAAAGAATAAGGAGAAGAAGAAGAAGAAGAAACGAAAGAAGAAGTTGTAGAAGAAGAAGAAGAGAAGTAAGAAAAAGAACAAGAAGAATAAGAAGAAGAAGTGTTAGAAGAAGAAGAGGAAAAAGTAAAAGAAGAAGTATATGAAAACAAGAAGAAGAAGAAGAAGAAGAAGAAGAAGTAGAAGAAGAGAAGAAGAAGAAGAAGATGATGATAATGAAGAAGAAGAAGAGGTAGAAGAAGAAGAAAAACAAGAACAAGAAGAAAAGGAAGAAAAAGAAGAAGAAGAAGAAGATCAAGAAAGAGAAGAAGTAGAACAGAAGTAGGAGTAGAAGAACAACAAGAAGAAGAAAAAGAAGAAGAAGAAGTACTAAAAGAATAGGAAGAAGAAGAAAAAGAAAAGGATGGAGTAGAAGAAGGAAAAGAAGAAGGAAAAGATGAAGATTGGGAAGTTGAAGAAGAAGATGATGAAGAACAAGAATAAGAAGATGAAGAAGAAGAAGAAGAAGAAGAAGAATCGAACAAAGAATGGAACGAAGAAGGAGAAGAAGTAGAATAAGAAGAAGAAGAAGAGGAGGAGGAACAAGAAGAAGAAGAGCAAGAAGAAGAGAAAGAAGAAGAAGATGAAGAAGACAAAGAAGAATTAGAAGATAAAGAAGAGGGAGAAGGGGAAGTAGTTGAAGAAGGAGAAGAAGAAGAAGAAGAAGAAGAAGAAAAAGAAGAAGAAAATAAGAATAAGAAGAAGAAGAAGTGGAAGAAGAAGAAGAGGGGAAGAAGAGGTAGAAGAAGAATAAGAAGAAGAAAAAGAAGAAAAACTAGCAATAGAAGTAGAACGAGAGGAAAAAAGAAGAAGGTGTAGAAGAAGAAGAAGAAGAAGAAGAAGAAGAAGAAGAAAAAGAAGAAGAAGAACAAGAAGAAGATGGAAAAAAAAGTAGAAGAAGAAGAGGGAGAAGAAGAAGAAGAAGAAGAATGAGACGAAGTAGAAGAAGAAGGAGAAGAAGAACATGAAGAAGAAGAAGAAGAAGAAGAAGAAGAATGAAGAAAACAAGAAGAAGAAGAAGAAGAGAAAGAAGAAGACAAAGTAGAAGAAGAAGGCAAAGAAGAAGAGGAAGAAGAAGAAGAAGAAGAAGAAGAAGAAGAAGAAGATGAAGACGAAGAAGAAGAGGAAGAAGAAGATGATGTAGAAGGCAAAGAAGAATAAAAAGAAGAAGAGGAAGAAGTGGAAGAAGAACAATAAGAAGGCAAAGAAGAAGAAGAAGATGATGTTGATGATGAAGATGATGATGATGATGAAGAAGAAGAGAAAGAAGTAGAAGAAGAAGAAGAAGATGATGATGAGAATGAAGAAAATGAAGAGGATAAAGAAGAAGAAGAAGAAAAAGAAGAAGAAAAGAAGAAAAGAAAAGAAGAGGAACTAGACGAAGAAAAACGAGAAGTAGAAGAAAAAGAAGAAGAGAAAAGAGAAGATGATGAAGAAGAAGGAGAAGAAGATGAAGAAGAAGAAGACGATGGAGAAAGAGAAAAAGAAGAAGAAGAAAAAGAAGAAGATGTAGAAGAAGAAGAAGAAGTGGAAGAAGTCAAAGAAGTAGAAGGAGAAGAAGAAGTAGAAGAAGAAGAAGATGATGAAGAAGAAAAAGAAGAAGAAGAAGTAGAAGTAGTCGAAGAAGAAATAGAGGAAGAAGAAGTAGAAGAAGAAAAAGAAAAAAAAGAATAAGAAAATGAAGTAGAAAAGCAGGAGTAGAAGCAAAAGAAGATGAAGTAGAAAAAGAAGATGATGATGAAGAAGGAAAAGAAGAAGAAGAAGTAGAAGTAGTTGAAGAAGAAATAGAGGAAGAAGAAGTAGATGAAAAAGAAAAAAAAGAATAAGAAAATTAAGTAGGAGAAGCAGGAGTAGAAGTAGAAGAAGATGAAGAAGAAGAAAAAGAAGCACTAAAGAAGATGAAGTAGAAGAAGGAGAAGAAGAAGAAGAAGAAGTAGAAGAAGGAGGAGAAGAAGAAGAAGAACAAGAAGAAGGAGAAGAAGAAGAAGAAGGAGAGGAAGAAGAAGCATAAGATGAAGAAGAAGAAAAAGAGAAAGAAGTAGAAGAAGAAGAAGAAGATGAAGAAGATGGTGATGATGACGATGATGAAGATAAAGAAGAAGTGCAAAAAGAAGATTTAGGAGTACAAGAACAAGAAGAAAAAGAAAAAGAAGAAGAATAAAGACAAGAAGAAGAAGAAGAAGAAGAAGAAGAAGGAGAAGAGGAAGAAGCAGAGAAGAAGAAGAGGAAGATGAAGAAGCAGTAGTCAAAGACAAAGAAGAAGTCAAGAAGGAGAAGAAGAAAAAAAAGAAAAAGATGATTAAGAAGGAGAAGAAGAAGAATACAAAGGAGAAGAAGAAGAAGAAGAAGAAGATGAAGAAGAAGTGATAGAAGAAGAAGAAGAAGAAGTACAAGAAAAATAAAAAGAAGAAGAGGATGAAGAAAAAGAAGAAGAAACCAAAGAAGAGGAAGAAGAAGAAGAAGAAGAAGAGAAGGAAGAAGAAGAAGAAGAAGAAGAAGAAATAGAAGAAGAAGAAAGTGTAGAAGATGAAGAAGAATAAGTAGCATAAGAAGAAAAAGAAGAAGAAGAACATGAAGAAGAAGATGAAGATGAAGAAGAAGAAGAAGAAGAAGAAGAAGAATAAGAGGAAGAAGAAGAGGAAGAAGAAGAAGAAGAGGATGAAGAAGAAGAAGAAGCAGAAGAAGAAGATGAAGAAGAAGAAGAAAAAGAATAATAACTCGAAGAAGAAGACGAAGAAGAAGAAGAAGAAATAGAAGATGAAGAAGGAGAAGAAGAAGAAGAGCAAGAAGAAGAAACAGAAGAAGAAATAGATTAAGAAGACGAAGTTGTAATAAAAGAAGAAGTAGAAGAAGAAGTTGTAGTAGTAGTAGTAGTAGAAGTAGAAGAAAAAGAAGAAGAAAAAGAAGTAGAAGAAGAAGTAGTAGTAGACGAAGAAGTTGAACAAGAAGTAGTAAAAGAAGAAGAAAAAGAAGCTGAAGAAGAAGAAGAAAAGAGGAAGAAGGAGGAGAAGAAGAAAAAGAAGATAAAGAAGAAGAAGAAAAAGAAGAACTGGAAGAAAAAAAGAATAATAAAGAGAAGAAGAAGAGAAAGAGGAAAGGGAAGAAGACAGAGAAGAAGAAGATCAAGAAGAAGAAGAAGAAGAGGAAGAAGAAAAAGTCAAAGAAGAAGAAGAAGAAGAAGAAGAAGAAAAAGGAGAAGAGAAAGAAGAAGAAGAAGAAGAGGAAGAAGAAGAGGTGGACCAAGAAGAAGAGGTGGACCAAGAAGAAGAGGTGGGAGGAGGAGAAGAAGAAGAAGAAGAAGAAGAAGAAAGGGAAGAAGAAGTAGAAGAAGAAGAAGATAAAGAAAAGAAGAAGATGTAGTAGTTAAAAAAGAAGAATAAAAAGAAGAAGAGAAGAAGAAGAAGATAATGAAAAGAACTGGAAGAAAAACCAGAAGAAGAAGAAGAAGATTGAGAAGAAGTAGGAGAAGAAGAAGAATAAGAAGAAGAACAAGAAAAAGTTGAAGAAGAAGACGTAGAGGATGAAGGAGAACCAAAAGAAGAAGAAGAAGAAGAAGAGGAGGAGGAGCAGGAAGAAGAATAAGAAGAAAAAGGAAAAGAAGTAGGAGTAGCAGTAGTAGAAGAGGAAGAAGAAGAAGAAGAAGAAGAAGTTGTCGAAGAAGTAGATCATGAAGAGTATGACGATGAAGAAGAAGAAGTGAAAGAGGAAGTAGGCAAAGAAGAAGAAGAAGAAGATGATGATGAAGAACAAGAAGTAGAAAAAGAAGAAGAAGAAATAAGAGGAGATGAAGAAAAAGAAGATGGATAAGAAGTACAGGAAGAAGTAGAAGAAAAATAAGAAGAACTAGAAAAAGAGGAAGTAGAAATAGAAGAAATAAAAAAGTAGAAGTAGAAATAGAAGAGAAGTAGTAGTAGTAGAAGAAGAAGAATAATAATAAGAAGTAGTAGTAGAAGAAGGAGAAGAAGAAAAAGAAGAATAAGAAGGGGAAGAGGAACAAGAAGAAGAAGAAGATGAAGTAAAAGAATAAGTAGAAGAGGAAGAAGAAGAAGAAGAAAAAATGGAAGTTGAAGAAGATGAAGAAGAAAAAGTAGAAGATGAAGAAGAAAAAGATGAAGAAGACAAATGAGGCGAATAATAACAAGAAACAGAAGAAGACGTAGATGAAGAAGAAGTTGTAGTAGAAGTAGTAGAAGTTATAGTAGTAGTAGTAGTAGAAGAAGAAGAAGAAGAAGAAGGTGGAGAAGAAGTAGTAGTAGTAGAAGAAGAAGAAGTAGAAAAAGAAGAAGAAGAAGAACCAGAAGACAATGAAGAAGAAGAAAAGAAGGAGGAGAAGAAGAAGAAGAAGATAAAGAAGAAGAAGAAATAGAAGAAGAAGAAGAAGGAGAAAAATAAAAACTAGAAGAAGAGGAAGAGGAAAGGGAAGAAAATGAAGAAGACAAAGAGGAAGAAGAGGAAGAAGATGAAGAAAAAGAAAAAGTGAAAGAAGTAGAAGAAGAAGAAGAAGAAGAAGTAGTAGAAGAAGAAGAAGAAGGAGAAGGAGAAAAAGAAGAAGGAGAAGAAGAAGAAGAAGAAGAAGAAGAAGAAGAAGAAGAAGGAGAAGAAGAAGAAGGAGAAGGAGAAGAAGAAGAAGAAGAAGAAGAAGAAGAGGAAGAAGAAGAAGAAGGAGAAGAAGAAGAAGAATAAGAAGTAGATGATGAACAAAAAGAAGAAGAAGAAGATGATGAATTTGTTGAAGTTGAAGATGTAGAAGTAAAAGAAGAACAAGAAGAAGAAGACAAAGAAGAAGAAGAAGATGAAGAAGGCAAAGAAGAAGAAAAAAAGAAGATGAAGAACATCACAAAGAAGAAGAAGAAGAAGAAGAATAAGGACCAGAAGAAGAAAAAGTAGAAAGAGAAGTAGAAGGAGAAGAATAAGGAGAAGATATAGAAAAACAAGGAGAAGAAGAAGGGGAAGTAGAAGAAGAAGAAGGAGAAATAGAAGAAGAAAGAGAAGAAGAAGAAGACGAAGAAGAAGAGAAAGAAGAAGAGGAAGAAGAAGAAGAAGAAGATGAGGAATTTGAAGAAGTTATAGAAGAGGAAGAAGAAGAATTAGAGGAATGAGAAGAAGTAGAAGAAGTAGAAGAAGAAGAAAAAGAAGTAGAATAAAAAAAAGAAGTAGAAGAAGATGAAGTGGAAGAAGAAGAAGAAGCAGAAGATGAAGAAAAAAGGGAAGAAAAAGAAAGAGAAGCTGAAGAAGAAGAAATAGAAGAAGAAGTTGAAGAGGTTGAAGAATAAGAAGAAGAAGAAGAAGAAGAAGAATATTAAGAAGAGGAAGAAGAAGAAGAAGAACATGAAATAGAAGAGGAAATAAAAGAAGAAGGAGAAGAAGCTGAAGGGGAAGAAGAAGAATAAGAAGAAGAAAAAGAAGAAGTAGAACAAGAAAAAGAAGAAGAAGTAGAATAAGGAGAAGAAGCAGAAGAAGAAGTAGAAGAAGTGGAAGAAGAAGGCGAAGAAGAAAAAGAAGAAGTAGAAGTAGAAGAAGAATAGGAGGAAGAAGAGGTAGAAGAAGAAGAAAAAGAAGAAAAGTAGAAGTAGTAAATGAAGAAGAAGTAGAAGATGAAGAACAAGTAGAAGAAGAAGAAAAAAAGTCGAAGAACAAGAGGAAGAAGAAGATGAAGAAGAAGAAGAAAAAGAAGGAAAAAAAGAAGTACAAGAAGAAGAAGAAGTAGAAGAAGGAGAACAAGTTTAAGAAGAAAAGAAGAAAAAGAAGAAATGGTAGAAGATGTAGAAGGAGGAGGATGAGAAGAAGAAGAAAGAAAAGAAGTCAAAGAAGAAGGAAAAATAGAAGAAGACGATGAATAGGAAGTAGAAGAAGAAGAACAAGAAGAAGAAGAGGAAACTAATAAGAAGAAGATGAAGATGAAGAAGAAGAAGAAGAAAAAGAAGAAGAAGAAGAAGCAAAAGTAGCAGAAGAAGAAGAGTAAGAATAAGAAGAAGAAGAAGAAGAAGAAGAAGGAGAAGAAGAAGAACAAGAAGAAGAAGAAGAAGAAGGAGAAGAAGAAGGAGAAGGAGAAGAAGAAGAAGAAGAAGAAGAAGAAGAAGAAGAGGAAGAAGAAGAAGAAGGAGAAGAAGAAGAAGAATAAGAAGAAGTAGATGATGAAGAAAAAAAAGAAGAAGTAGATGATGATGAATATGATGAAGTTGAAGATGTAGAAGTAAAAGAAGAACAAGAAGAAGAAGACAAAGAAGAAGAAGAAGATGAAGAAGGCAAAGAAGAAGAAAAAAAAGAAGATGAAGAAGATCACATAGAAGAAGAAGAATAAGGACCAGAAGAAGAAAAAGTAGAAAGAGAAGTAGAAGGAGAAGAATAAGGAGAAGATATAGAAAAACAAGGAGAAGAAGAAGGGGAAGTAGAAGAAGAAGAAGGAGAAATAGAAGAAGAAAGAGAAGAAGAAGAAGACGAAGAAGAAGAGAAAGAAGAAGAGGAAGAAGAAGAAGAAGAAGATGAGGAATTTGAAGAAGTTATAGAAGAGAAAGAAGAAGAATTAGAGGAATGAGAAGAAGTAGAAGAAGTAGAAGAAGAAGAAAAAGAAGTAGAATAAAAAAAAGAAGTAGAAGAAGATGAAGTGGAAGAAGAAGAAGAAGCAGAAGATGAAGAAAAAAGGGAAGAAAAAGAAAGAGAAGCTGAAGAAGAAGAAATAGAAGAAGAAGTTGAAGAGGTTAAAGAATAAGAAGAAGAAGAAGAAGAAGAAGAATATTAAGAAGAGGAAGAAGAAGAAGAAGAACATGAAATAGAAGAGGAAATAAAAGAAGAAGGAGAAGAAGTTGAAGGGGAAGAAGAAGAATAAGAAGAAGAAGAAAAAGAAGAAGTAGAACAAGAAAAAGAAGAAGTAGAATAAGGAGAAGAAGCAAAAGAAGAAGTAGAAGAAGTGGAAGAAGAAGGCGAAGAAGAAAAAGAAGTAGAAGTAGAAGAAGAATAGGAGGAAGAAGAGGTAGAAGAAGAAGAAAAAGAAGAAAAGTAGAAGTAGTAAATGAAGAAGAAGTAGAAGATGAAGAACAAGTAGAAGAAGAAGAAAAAAAGTCGAAGAACAAGAGGAAGAAGAAGATGAAGAAGAAGAAGAAAAAGAAGGAAAAAAAGAAGTACAAGAAGAAGAAGAAGTAGAAGAAGGAGAACAAGTTTAAGAAGAAGAAGAAGAAAAAGAAGAAATGGTAGAAGATGTAGAAGGAGGAGGATGAGAAGAAGAAGAAAGAAAAGAAGTCAAAGAAGAAGGAAAAATAGAAGAAGACGATGAATAGGAAGTAGAAGAAGAAGAACAAGAAGAAGAAGAAGAAACTAATTAGAAGAAGATGAAGATGAAGAAGAAGAAGAAGAAAAAGAAGAAGAAGAAGAAGCAAAAGTAGCAGAAGAAGAAGAGTAAGAATAAGAAGAAGAAGAAGAAGAAGAAGAAGAAGGAGATGAAGAAGAACAAGAAGAAGAAGAAGAAGAAGGAGAAGAAGAAGAAGGAGAAGGAGAAGAAGAAGAAGAAGAAGAAGAAGAAGAAGAGGAAGAAGAAGAAGAAGGAGAAGAAGAAGAAGAATAAGAAGTAGATGATGAAGAAAAAAAAGAAGAAGTAGATGATGATGAATATGATGAAGTTGAAGATGTAGAAGTAAAAGAAGAACAAGAAGAAGAAGACAAAGAAGAAGAAGAAGATGAAGAAGGCAAAGAAGAAGAAAAAAAGAAGATGAAGAAGATCACATAGAAGAAGAAGAATAAGGACCAGAAGAAGAAAAAGTAGAAAAAGAAGTAGAAGGAGAAGAATAAGGAGAAGATATAGAAAAACAAGGAGAAGAAGAAGGGGAAGTAGAAGAAGAAGAAGGAGAAATAGAAGAAGAAAGAGAAGAAGAAGAAGACGAAGAAGAAGATGAGAAAGAAGAAGAGGAAGAAGAAGAAGAAGAAGATGAGGAAGAAGAAAAGATGAGGAATTTGAAGAAGTTATAGAAGTCGAAGAAGAAGAATTGGAGGAATAAGAAGAAGAAGAAGAAGAGTAAAAAAAGAAGTAGAAGAAGATGAAGTGGAAGAAGAAAAGAAGCAGTAGATGAAGAAAAAAGCGAAGAAAAAGAAAGAGAAGCTGAAGAAGAAGAAATAGAAGAAGTTGAAGGCGATGAAGAATAAGAAGAAGAAGAAGATTAAGAAGAAGAAATAGAACATGAAATAGAAGAGGAAATAGAAGAAGGAGAAGAAGTTGAAGGGGAAGAAGAAGAAGAGGAAGAAGAAGAAGAAGAAGAAGAAGAAGATAAAGAAAAAGTAGAAAAAGAAAAAGAAGAAGAAGTAGAAGAAGAAGAAGAAGAAGCAGAAGAAGAAGTAGAAGAAGTGGAAGAAGAAGGCGAAGAAGAAAAAGAACAAGTAGAAGTACAAGAAGAATAGGAGGAAGAAAAAGTAGAAGAAGAAGAAAAAGAAGAAAAGTAGAAGTAGTAGATGAAGAAGAAGTAGAAGATGAAGAGCAAGTAGAAGAAGAAGAAAAAAAGTCGAAGAACAAGAGAAAGAAGAAGATGAAGAAGAAGAAGAAAAAGAAGGAAAAAAAGAAGTACAAGAAGAAGAAGAAGTGGAAGAAGGAGAACAAGTTTAAGAAGAAGAAGAAGAAAAAGAAGAAATGGTAGAAGATGTAGAAGGAGGAGGATGAGAAGAAGAAGAAAGAAAAGAAGTCGAAGAAGA
>JAIUJO010000250.1:0-12500 GCA_023846275.1 Vanilla planifolia | reverse complement strand
AGTCGAAGAACAATAGAAAGAAGAAGATGAAGAAGAAGAAGAAAAAGAAGGAAAAAAAAGAAGTACAAGAAGAAGAAGAAGTAGAAGAAGGAGAACAAGTTTAAGAAGAAGAAGAAAAAAAATAAGAAATGGTAGAAGTAAAAGGAGGAGGATGAGAAGAAGAAGAAGAAAGAAAAGAAGTCGAAGAAGAAGGAGAAATAGAAGAAGAGGATGAATAAGAAGTAGAAGAAGAAGAACAAGAAGAAGAAGAGGAAAAGAATAAGAAGAAGATGAAGAAGAAGAAGAAGAAGAAGAAGCAAAAGTAGTAGAAGAAGAAGAGTAAGAATAAGAAGAAGAAGAAGAAGAAAAAGAAGATGAAAAAGAAGAAGAAGATGAGGAGGAAGAAGAGAAAGATCATGAAGAAGTAAAACAACAAACAGAAGAAGAAGAATAAGTGGAAGAAGAAGAAGAAAAAGAAGAAGGAGATGTAAAAGAAGTAGAAGAAGATGATGATGACGATGATGATGATGATGATGAAGAAAAAGATGAAGAAGAAGAAGAAGAAAAAGAAGAAGTAGAAGAAGAAGAATAAGTAGTTGAAGAACAAATTAGAAGAAGAAGAACAACAACAACAACAGCAAGAATAAATAGAAGAAGAAGAAGAAGAGGAAGAGAAAGAAGAAGCACAAGAAGTAGAAGAATAAATAGAAGAAGAAAAAGAAAAGAAGAAAAAGAAGAAGAAGAAGAAGAAGTTGAACATGAAGAAGAAGAAGGAAAAAAGTTAGAAAAGAAGAAGAAAACGAAGAAGAAATACAAGAAGAAGAAGAAGAAGAAGAAGAAGAAGAAGAAGAAGATCAAGATGAAGAAAAACAAGAGAAAGAAGAAGAAGAAGAAGAAGAAGAAGAAAAAGAAGAAGAAAAAGAAGAGAAAGAAGAAAAAGAAGAAGAGGAAGGAGAAAAAGTAGTAGAAGAAGATGTAGAAGAAGAAGAAGAAGAAGACGAAGAAGAAAAAAAAGCAAGCAGTGGAAGAACAAGATAAGGAAGAAGAGGAGGAGGAAGACGACGAAGAAGAAGAAGCAGAAGAAGAAGAAAAAGAAGAAGGGAAAGAGGAAGAGGAAGAAGAAGAAGAAGAAAAAGAAGAAGAGGTAGAAGTAGAAGAATAATACTAATAATAAAAATAATAATAATAATGATAATAATAATAATAATAATAATAAGTAGAAGAAGTAGAAGAAGTATTAGCAGTAGAAGAAGAGCATAATGGTGAAGAAGTAGTTCATAATGATGATGAAGAGGAAGAAGTAGAAAAAGGAGAGGTAATAGAATAAGAAGTAGAAGAAGGAGAACAATAAGAAGTAGAAGATTAAGAAGAAGAAAAAGAAGAGGAAGAAGTAGATGAAGAAGAAGAAGGAAAAGACGATGATGAAGAAGAATAAGCAAAAGAATATGAAGAAGAAGAAGAAAACGAAGGAGATGAAGAAACAGAAGAAGAAGGGAAAGAAGAAATATAAGAAGTAGCAAAAGAAGAAGGAGAAGGAGAAGAAGAAGAAGAAGAAGAAGAAGGAGAAGAAGTAGTAAAAGAATAAGAGTAATAAGAAGTAGAAAGAGAAGTAGAGGATTTAGAAGTAGAAAAAAATAAGAAAAAGAAGAAGAGGAAGAAGAAGAAGAAGAAAACAAAGAAGAAAAGGAAGAAGAAGAAGTGGAGAAAGAAGAAGAAGAAGAAGAAGTTGAAGTAGAAGAAGAAGAGGAAAAAGAAGAAAAAGAAGAATATAATGAAGATGGAGAGGAAGAAGAAGATGTTGATGAAAAAGGTGAAGGAGAGAAGAAGAAGAAGTTGAAGAAGAAGAAGAAGAAGGAGAAGAAGAAGAAAAAGATGTAGCTGAAGAAGAAGATGCAGAAGAAGAAGAAACTAAGGAGTAGAAGGAGAAGTTGGACAAAAGGATGAGGAAGACAAAGAATAAGAAGAAGAAGAAAAAGAAGAAGAAGTAGAAGTAGTAGTAGTAACAGTAATAGTAGTAGAAGAAGAAGAAGAAGTAGAAGATGACAATGAACTAGGAGAAGAAGAAGAACAAGAAGAGGAAGAAGAAGAAGAGGAAGAAGAAAGTTTGGAAGAAGAAGAAGAAGAAGAAGAAGAAAAGAAGAAGAAGAAGAAGAAGAAGAAGATGAAGAGGAAGATGAAGTAGAAGAGGAAGAGGAAGAAGATGAAGAAGAAGAACTAGAAGGAGAAGAAGAACTAGAAGGAGAAGAAGAAGTAAAAGAAGTAGAAGAAGAAGAAGAATAAGAAAAAAAGAACAAGGACAAGAAGGAGAGGAAGAAGTAGAAAAAAAACAAGAATGATAATAATAATAATAATAAGTACAAGGAGAAGAAAAAAAAGAAGAAAAAGATGAAGCAGAAGAAGAAGAAGAAGAAGAAGAAGAAAAAGAAGGAGAAGAAGATTAGGAAGAAGAAGAGGAAGAGAAGGATGAAGAAGAAGAAGACGACGATGATGATGATAAGGAAGAAGTAGAAGAAAAAGAAGAAGTAGAAGATGTAGAAGAAGAACAAGAAGAAGAAGACGAAGAAGAAGAAGAAGAAGAAGGAGAACGAGAAGAAGAAGAAGTTGAAGATGTAGAAGAAGAAGAAGAAGATGACGAAGTAGAAGAAGAAGAAGAAGAAAAAGAGAAGAAGGAGAAGAAGAAGAAGAAGGTGAAGAAGAAGAAAAAATAAAAGAAGTAGAAGAAGAAGGAGAAGAAGTAGTAGAAATTGAAAATGAAGAAGGAGAAGAAGAAGAAGAAGAAGAAGAAGAAGAAGAAGAAGAAGTAAAAGGAGAAGAAGATCAATAAGAAGATGAAGAAGAAGAAGCAGAGGAAGAAGAAGGAGAAGAAAAAGAAAGAAGTAGAAGAAGAAGAAGAAGAGGGAAAAGAGGTAGAAGAAGAAGAAGAAGAAGAAGAATAAGAAGAAGAAGGAGAAAAAGAAGAAGAAGAAATAGAAGCAAATGAAGAATAGTAAGAAGAAGAGGAAGAAAAAGAAGAAGAAGACAATGAAAAAAGATTAAGAAGAGAGGAAGAAGAAGAAGAAACAAAAGAAAAAGAAGATGAAGAAGAAGAAGAAGAAGAAAAAAAGAAGAGTAAGAAGAAGCAGAATAAGAATAATAAGAAGAAGAAGCAGTTGAAAAAGAAGAAGAAGAAGCAGAAGTTCAAGAAGAAAAAGTAAATGAAGAAGAAGATGAAGATGACAATGAAGAAGAATAAGAATAAGAAGAAGAAGTTGAAGAAGAAAAAGAAGAAGAATAAGCAGTAGAAGAAGAAGTATTAAAAGAAGAAGAAGAGGAAGACTAAGGAGGAGAAGAAGAAGAAGAAGAAGAAGAACAAGAAAAAGAAAAGAAAAAGAAGATGTAGAGGATGGAGAAGAAGAAGAAGAAAAAGACGAATAAGAAGAAGAAGAAGAATACAAAGAAGAAGAAGAAGAAGAGGAAGAATTTGAATTTGTAGTAATAGAAGAAGAAGAAGAAGAAGAAGAAGAAGATTCTTAAGAAAAAGAGCAAGCTAAAGAAGAAGAAGTTAAAGAAGAAGAAGAGGAAGAAAAAGAAGAAGAAGAAGATAAAGAAGAAGTGGAGGATGAAGAAAAAGAAGAAAAAGAAGTAGACGAAGAAGAAGCAGCAGTATAAGAAACAGGAGAGGAAGAAGAAGAAGAAAAAGAAGAAAAAGAAGGTGAAGATGAAGAAGAGGAAGGAGAAGAAGAAGAAGAATAGGAAGAGGAAGAAGAAGAAGAAGAAGAAGGCGAAGAAGCGGAAAAAGAAGTAGAAGAATAAGAAGACGAAGAAGAAGAATAAGAAAGAGAACAAAGAGAAGAAAAAGAAGAAGAAGAAGAACAAGATGTGTATAATGAAGAAGAATAAGAAGTAGAAGAAGAAGAAGAAGTTGAAGAAGAAGTTGAAGAAGAAGAAGAAGAAAAAGGCAAAAAAGTAGAAGAAGAAGAAGAAGAAGAAGAAGAATAAGAGCAATAAGGAGATGAAGAATAAGAAGTAGAAGAATAAGTGTAAGAAGAAGAGGAAGAGGAAGAGCAAGAAGAAGAAGAAGAAGAAGAAGAAGGCGACGAAGAAGAAGAGGAAGAAGAAGAGGATAAGGATGTGGAGGAGGAAGAAGCAAAAGAAGAAGAAAAAGAAGAAGAAGGAAAAGAAGAAGAAGAAGAAGAAGAAGAAGAATAAGATGGCAAAGAAGAAGAAGTAGAAGAAGAAGAAGAAGTAAAAGAAGAAGAACAAGAATAAGAATGAGAAGAAGAAGAATAAAAAGAAGAAGAAGAAGAAGAAGAAGTTGAAAATGAAGAGGAAGAAGAAGAAGAACAAGAAGAGGAACAAAGGAGGAGGAAGACCTGAAGAAGAAGAAGAAGAAGAAGAATAAAATGATGAAGTTGAAGAACAAGAAGCAGAAGACAAACAAGTGGTAGCAATATTAAAAGAAGAATAAGTAGTAGTAGAAGAAGAAGATGATGCTAAAGAAGAAGAAGAAGAAGGAGAAGTAGAAGAAGAAGAAGAAGAAGAAGAAGGAGAAGAGTAAGAAGATGTAGAAGAAGCAAAAGAAGAAAGAGAAGAGGGAGTAGATGGGGAAGAAGAACAAGGAGAAGAAAAAGAAGAGAAAGCAGAACTTGTAGAAGAAGAAGACGAAGAACAAGAAGTAGGAAAAGAGGGTGAAGGAGAAGAAGGAAAAGAAGAAGAAGGGGAAGAAGAAAGATGAGAAGTGGCAAAAGAAGAAGGAGAAAGAGAAGAAGAAGAGGAAGGAGAAGAAGTCATAGTAGAAGAAGATGAATAAGTTGTAGAAGGAGAAGCAGAGGAATTAGAATAAGAAGAAAAAGAAGAAAAAGAAGAGGAAGAAGAAGAAGAAGAAAACGAAGAAGAAAAGGGAGAAGAAGAAGAGTAAGAAGAAGAAGAAGAAGAAGAAGAAGTTAAAGAAGAAGAAGAAGAAGAAGAAGAAGAGGAAGAAGAAGAAGAAGAAGAAAAAGAAGAATATGAAGAAGAAGGAGAAGAAGAAGTAGAAGAAGAAGATGAAAAAGAAGATGAAAAACATGAAGGAGAGAAGAAGAAGAAGAAGAAGAAGATTTAGCTTAAGAAGAAGAAGTATAGGAAGAAGAAACTAAGGAGGAGAAGGTGAAGATAGAGAAAAAGATGAGGAAGACAAAGAAGAAGAAAAAGAACAAGAAGAAGAAGTAGAAGTAGAAGAAGCAGTAGAATAAGAAGAAGTAGAAGGAAACAAAGAAGAAGAAGAAGAAGAAGAAAAAGCAGAAGAAGGACAAGAAGTGGAAGAAGAAGAAGAGGAAGAAGGAGAAGAAGTAGAAGAAGAAGAAGAATAAGAAGAAGTAGATGATGAAGAAAAAGTTGAAGAAGAAAAAGATGATGATGAATATGATGAAGTAGAAGATGTAGAAGTAAAAGAAGAATAAGAAGAAGAAGACAAAGAAGAAGAAGAAGATATTGAAGGCAAAGAAGAAGAAAAAAAGAAAATGAAGAAGATCACAAAGAAGAAGAAGAAGATTAAGAAGAATAAGGACCAGAAGAAGAAAAAGTAGAAAGTGAAGTAGAAGGAGAAGAATAAGGAGAAGATATAGAAAAACAAGTAGAAGAAGAAGAGGAAGTAGAAGAAGAAGAAGGAGAAATAGAAGAAGAAAGAGAAGAAGAAGAAGACGAAGAAGAAGAAGAGAAAGAAGAAGAGGAAGAAGAAGAAGAAGAAGATGAGAAAGAAGAAGAAGATGAGGAATTTGAAGAAGTTATAGAAGAGGAAGAAGAAGAATTTGAGGAATGAAAAGAAGAAGAAGAAGAATAAAAAAAAGAAGTAGAAGAAGATGAAGTGAAAGAAAAAGAAGAAGAAGAAGTTGAAGAAAAAAGAGAAGAAAAAGAAAGAGAAGCTGAAGAAGAAGAAGTTGAAGGGGATGAAGAATAAGAAGAAGAAGAAGAAGATTAAGAAGAGGAAGAAGAAGAAGAACATGAAATAGAAGAAGAAGGAGAAGAAGTTGAAGGAGAAGAAGAAGAAGAAGGAGAAGAAGTCGAAGGAGAAGAAGAAGAAGAAGAAGAAGAAGAAGAAGAAGAAGAAGAAGAAAAAGAAGTAGAACAAGAAAAAGAAGAAGAAGTAGAAGAAGGAGAAGAAGTAGAACAAGAAGTAGAAGAAGTGGAAGAAGAAGGCAAAGAAGAAAAAGAAGAAGTAGAAGTAGAAGAAGAATAAGAGGAAAAAGAAGAAGAAAAAGAAGAACAAGTAGAAGATGAAGAACAAGTAGAAGAAGAAGAAAAAAAGTCGAAGAACAACAGAAAGAAAAAGATGAAGAAGAAGAAGAAAAAGAAGGAAAAAAAGAAGAACAAGAAGAAGAAGAAGTAGAAGAAAGAGAACAAGTTTAAGAAGAAGAAGAAGAAAAAGAAGAAATGGTAGAAGATGTAGAAGGAGGAGGATGAGAAGAAGAAGAAGAAAGAAAAGAAGTCGAAGTGGAAGGAGAAGAAGAAGGAGAAATAGAAGAAGAGGATGAATAAAAAGTAGAAGAAGAAGAACAAGAAGAAGAAGAGAAAAAGAATAAGAAGAAGATGAAGAAGAGAAGAAGAAGCAGAAGAAGAAGTAGGAGAGGAAGAAGAAGAAGAAGAAGATGTAGATGAAGAATAAGAAGATGAAGAAGAATTGAAGAGGAAGAAGCTGAAGTAGAAGTAGAATAAGATGCAGAAGAAGTAGAAGAAGAAGATGAAGAAGAAGTAGAAGAAGAAAAAGAAGTAAAAGAAGAAAAGGAAGAGGGGGAAAAAGAAAAAGAAGAAAAAGAATAAGGGAAAGAAGAAGAGGAAGTAGAAGAAGAAGAAGAAGAAGAAGAAGAACAAGAAGAAGAAGAATAAGATGAAGAAGAAAAAGAAGAAGAAGAAGAAGGAGAAGAAGAAAAAAAGAAAGAAGAAGAAGAGCAAGAGAAAGAGAAAGAAGAAGAAGAAGATTAAGAAGAAGAAGAAAAGAAGAAAAAGAAGAGAAGAAGAAGAAGAAGAAGAAAAAGGTGAAGATGAATTAGAAGAATAAGAAAAAGAAGCAGAAGAAGAAGAAGAAGAAGAAGAAGAAGATGATGAAGAAGAAGAAGAAGAAAGAAGAATGTAGTAGAAGAAGAAGGCGATGAAGAAGGAGAGGAGAAGAAGAAGAAGACAATGAAGAAGAAGTAGATAAAGATGAAGAACAAAAAGTGGAAGATGAAGGACAAAAAGAGAAAGAAGAGGAAGAAGAAGAAAAAGATGAAGAATCAGAAGAATAAGACGAAGAAAGAGAAGGGGAAGAAGAGGAAAAAGAAGAAAAAAAAGAAGAAGAAGAAGTAGAAGATGAAGAAGAATAAGAAGAACAAGAAGACGAAGAAGAAGAAAAAGAAGAAATAGAAGAAGAAGAAGTTAAATAATAATTAGTATTTAAAGAAGAACAAGAAGAACTTGTAGAAGAAGGAGAAGGTTAGGAAGAAGAAGCTGAAGAAAAAGGAAAAGAAGTTGAAGCATGTGATGAAGAAGAAAAACCAGAAGAAGAAGAAGAATATGATGATGTTGATGAAGAGTAACAAGAAAAAGATGAAAAAGATGAAGAAGATAAAGAAGAGCAGAAAGAAGAAGAAGAAGAGAAAGTAGAAAAAGAAGAAGAAAAAGTAGTAAAAGAAAAAGAAGAACAAGAACAAGCATAAGAAGAAGAAGAAAAATAAGAAGGAGAAGAAGAAGAAGAGGAAGATGAACCGGATGAAGAAGAAGAAGGAGAAGAACAATAAGGAGATGAAGAAGTAGTAATAGAAGAAGACGAGAAAGAAGAAGAAGAGAAAGAAGAAGAAGAGGATAAGCTAGAGAAGAAGAAGAAGAAGAAGAAGAAGGAGTAGAAAAAGAAAAAGAGGAAGTAGTAGAAGAAGAAGAAGAAGTGCTATAAGTAGAAGCAAAAGAAGAAGAAGAAGAAGAAGAAGAAGAAGATGAAGATGAAGAAGAAGAAGTAGTAGAAGAAGAAGTATTAGTTGTAGAAGAAGAAGATGAAGTAAAATAATAATAATTAAAATAATAAGAAGGAAGAGAAGAAGAAGAAAGGAAAGATTAAGAGGCAGAAGATGAAGCAGACGAAAAACAAGAGGAAAACGTTGAAGAACAGGAAGAAGAAGAAGTAGAAGAAGAAGAGGAGGAGGAAGACGAAGAAGAATAATAATGAAAAGAAGAAGAAGAAGAAGAGGAGGAGTAGGATGAAGTAGAAGAAGAAGTAGTAGTAGTAGTTGAAGAAGAAGAAGATGAAGAAGAAGGAGCAGAAGAAGAAGAAGTTGAAGAAGAAGAAGAAGAAGAAGAAGTTGCAGTAGAAGAAGTAGAAAAAGTAGAGGAAGAAGTAGTAGTAGTAGTAGAGGAAGAAGAAGAAAAAGAAAAAGCAGAAGAAGAAGAAGAAGAAGAAGAAGAAGATGTAAAAGAAGAAGAAGTGAAAAATGAACAGGACAAAGAAGGAGAAGAAGAAGAAAAATAAGAAGGAGATGAAGAAGTAATGAACCTTCAGATAAGTCAGACCAAAATAATGACTTAGATATGTCTAGTGAGTGAAAAAAATCTAAAAAGATATTAAGATAAAGAGCATATCCCTAAAATGAAACTTGAAGCCTCAATTTTTTATGATAGGTTTATTGCCAAGGATTAAATAAACTAATAAACTAATGTAGATGATTACTTCAAATAGCACAAAATTAATGAGCCAAGAAGATATCAATTTATTAAGACTAAACTCATTAGTATTAATCATAGGTTAGAAGCTTAAATTAATAATATGCTAATAATGATAGAGAGGTACCCTAAACTTGGAGAAACCTTAAGGTTAAGTTGTATAATAAGTTTGTTCTAATAAACTATAATGACAAAATGTTAGATAATTGACAAACGTTTTCCTAAGGTGGTAGATCCATTGAAAAGTATATTAACAAGTGTGACGATTATAAAAGTAGGTGCAATATAGAAAAACCTGAGCAAGTAGTACTCACCTTTAAGGACAAGTTCAAAGGAATACATACAGGTTAAGCTTAACTTAAGAAATATCATTACTTATGAGAAAGCTTATTATATAGCTAAAAATATGAAAAAAAAGAATTTTTTTTAAGAGAAATGACTAGCCAATCCCTCTAAAGGCTCACATCACCATTTCTTAACCCACTCATACTCATACTTCATCTACCCCCTCCACCATAATTTCTAAACCTTCCAAACCTGCAGTGTCATCCACTTCTTCACAACCTTCCTTAAGCTAACCAACCCAATCTGGAATAACTTTTTTTACATGCTATAAAAAGAGGCATGTAGCTACTAAGTGCCTAAAGAGATCTATGACTATGAACCAAGATAAAGATAAATAATAGTCAAAGAAAGAGGAAAACATGATGTCTAATGAGGAAGCAAAGAAAGAATTGGAAAATATGAAAAATTTTGTGATTTTAGTGGTTAGGTCCCTTACAACCCCACAACCGCAATGACTGGGAGTGCTTTAACATCTTTAGCATCAACATAAAAATTAAAGAAGAACCATGTAGGATGACTTAGTATTCAATAAAGAAGTAAAATTTATTATTTAATTTTGGAGGATTGTATAGCATTTACTAAGGATCAATCTAAAATTCTCTCTAGTTTATACCTACACAAAGATAGATAAATGGAAGTAATAAATAATTATTTAGGAAATCTTCTTCATAGCTTGATAGGAGGCTAACCTAAGCTTTTGATCCTTCTATAATGAGTCAAATTTGCATACAATAATTTTGTGAATCATAGTATTTTTCTAATTCCCTTCACAATTTGTTAGGGTAATAAGCCAAGATCATCTATTGATCATTTTTTTACTAGTGGATTTTTAAACGTCTATCTTTAACTTTTTATATCTCTTATAAAACAATGTATAAAAATTAATTGAAGTAACAAAATATATAAGAAGAAACTAGTATATGCTCTAAACATGGTTAAAGAATTTCATGAAAGAGACTATTATAATTAAAGTTAGGTCAAAATAGATCCCTCTTAGAATTTACAAGAAATTACAAGCATACGAAGCTAGACTTTTTAAGATTATTCAAAAACTTTAAACTAATGTATGTATATGTGTTGGATTTGCTAGAAGAGTATGGGATTAATGCAACCTTTATCATTAAGGATTTAGTCTCATATAGAGCACCACATCTAATATCTAGTGAGCCATTTGAGCTTAATTCTTTCATGTTGAGTGAACCCTTTCCTACCATTACATTAGTCATGAGAGCAAGAAACAACAATATAGAGGAAAGTTTAGATCATGTAGAATTCTTACCAAAGATTACAAACTAAGAAAAGTTTTAGTTTGTCAGAAGGGCAAGCCTTCAACTAAGAACTCTTGGCTTACATATGATACCCTATGTCATATTGTGTCACAGCTGTTAAAGTACTACGATACCCAACACCTCTATACCACCAAGACAAACTCTCTCCCTCCTGAGGAGGATGATGTAGGAGAATCTAACATTAGCTCACAAGCACACACCCATTAGCATTACACTAGTTTCAAAAGTCTATTGATGAATTTTTGCTCAAACTCATTACACATACACAATTACACATATACACAAACACGCACATATGACACACATGCAGACACACACATGTACACATGCATAAATTCACACACACATGCACACAAGCACACATACATGCACCCACACACATACACACACAAGCACACACATGACACACATATAAAAGCACACACATGCACATGACATACTAATGCAAGTACACACTCACACACACATGCACCCCCCCCCCCACACATGCCCACTTGCAAGCATAGCCATACACATGCACACAAACACCAACATGTGCAAATGCAGATACTCACATGCATACATGCACATACACAGATATACACACACAAAACATACACCTACTCACACATACACAAGTATTCACACACATACATGCACATGGATGCATGCATACAAGCACAAATGAATGCACCAACATAAACATATAAGCACATAGGCACAAATGCATGCACATAGATAAGCACGCACCCACACACATACCTAGACACATACACCTTGATAAACACACAACTACACACATGTGAATGCATATAAGCATGCACATGAGCACATGCACACACACACTCACACTCATAAACTAAAATACACTCACAGACTTGTATAAATACAAGCACACACACATACACATGCATGCACAAATACACACATACACATTCACATGCATGCTTACACACATATATGCAAACACGCATAGACACATGTAGATACACACACATGGATAAACACACATGACCATGCACACACATGCATACATAAACGTACAGACACAAGTACACATGCACTTACATATACGTGCACACGTGTAAAGTCAGAGACACACATGCACAAGAAACATACATGCCTACACACTTGAACACACATGAACAAGCACACACTCATACACACATACAAGCACACACATACGCATATATGTATGGACACATAGGCACACACATAACACACCCCCCTCCCCACATTCACACATACACAAACATACATATGTATGCACAGGCACACACACATGAACAAGCACACATGCACACACTTATGTACGCACACATACACATGCATGTAGACAGACAAACATGGGTATACACAAGCAAAAGCATACCCACCCACACACATACAACTAGATACATGCACACACATGCACCAACAAAAACACATATGCACCAATGAACACATAGATACATAGAAACATAAACATGTGTGCATACACACATGGATGTGCTTAGTCATTCACACAAACACACACACACACATGCATGTGCACACATGCACACTAACACACATAAGCACACACACACACACATGCACATAAGCACAAATGCACAAGCACACACATGCATGTATACAAACTACACTTATACATGCAAGCATACACACACACACACACACGTGTATGCACATACAAGCATGCATAACACACATGTACAAACACTTGTTTGCTCACATACAGATATGCACCTATGCACACAAACACATGCATACACACTAATACACACATGTATGTAGACATGCACACACACACACCCACATGCACATTGACAAGCTTGCTCACATACATACATGCAAATAAGTACACACATGCACACGCACATGTCCATAAGCATAAACACATGCACATACTCATGCCATGAGCACAGACACATGCACATACACACACAAACACACCCAAACATATACATGCACATGCACATGTGCACAAAAACATGTACACATATCCACACACACATGCCATATGTATAACAAAGAGATGCATACACACATGCACAAACACACATATGCACATACAAACATGCACACACAGACACACACAAAGACACTAACATACATACGCAACCACACACACACACATTTATGCATGCGTATGCACACATGCACGCATGCATGCACACATATATAAACACCCACACTTACACGCACCGAAGAACATGAACACACAAGAACACGTAAGCACCTAACCATACACAATTGAACACATACACATGTATGCACATACAC
>JAIUJO010000249.1:802339-805771 GCA_023846275.1 Vanilla planifolia | reverse complement strand
GAGGAGGAAGAAGAAGAAGAAAAAGAAGAAGACGAAGAAGAGGAAGAAGAAGTAGAAGTAGAAGTGGAAGAAGAAGAAGAAGAAGAAGATGAAGAAAAAGAAAAAGAAAGAGGAGAAGAGGAACAAGATGAAGAAGAAGAAGAAGAAGAAGAAGAAGAGGAAAAAGCAGAAGAAGAAGAAGAAGAAGAAGAAGAAGAAGAAGAAGGTGAAAAGAGGAAGAGGAAGAAGAAGAAGAAGAGAAAGAATAAGAAGAAGAAGAAGAAGAAGAAGAAGAAAAGGGAGAAGAGGAAGAAGATGAAGCAGTAGAAGAAGGAAAAGGAGAAGAAGAAAAAGAAGAAGAACAAGAGGATGAAGGAAAATAAGAAGAAGAAGAAGAAGAACAGGAGGAGGAACTTGAAGAAGAAGAAGAAAAAGAAGAAGAAAAGAAGAAGAAGAAGAAGAAGAAGAAGACAAGAATAATAGGAGGAGAAGAAAGAAGAAGAAGAAGAAGAAGTAGTAGTAGTAGAAGAAGAAAAGGAAAAAGAAGAAAAATAACAAGAAATAGAAGAAGAAGATGATGATGTAGAAGAAAGGGAAGAAGAAGAAGAAGAAGAGGAAGAAGAAGAAGAAGAAGTAGAAGAAGAAGGAGAAGAAGAACAAGAACTAAAAGAAGTAGAGGAAGAAGAAGAAAAAGAAGAAGAAGAAGAAGAAGAAGAAGAAGAAATAGAAGAAGAAGAAGAAGAGAGAAGAAGAAGAAGAAGAATCAGAAGAAAAAGAAGAAGAAGATAAAGAAGAAGAAGAAGAAGAAGAAGAAGAAGAGGAAGAATCAGAAGCAGAAGAAGAAGACAAAGAAGAAGGGGAAAAGAAGAAGTTGAAGTAGAAGAAACAATAGAAGAAGAAGAAGAAGGTGAAGAAGAAGAAGAAGAAGGAGAATAAGAGGACGTAGAAGAAGAAGAAGAAGAAGAAGACGAAACAGATGTAGAAGAAAAAGAAAAAGAAGAAGAAAAGGAAGAAGAAGAGGAGGAAGATGAAAAAAAAGAAGAAGAATAATAAGAAGGAGAAGAAGAAGAAGAAGAAGAAGAAAAAGAAGCAGAAGAAATTGAAGAAGAAGAAGAAGAAGAAGAAGAAGAAGAAGCAGAAGAAGGAGAAGAAGAAGAAGAAGAATTAGAAGAAGAAGGAAAAGAAGAAGAAGAAGAAGAAGAAGAACAAGAAGAAGCAGAAGAAGAAGAAGAAAGAGAGGAAGGAGGAAGAGGAGGAGGAAGAAGAAGAATTGGAAGAAGAAGAAGAAGAAGAACAACAACAACAACAAAAAGAAGTTGAAGTAGGAAAAAAAAAGAAGAACAAGAAGGAGAAGAGGTTGAAGAAGTTGAAGAATAAGAATAAGAACAAGAAGAAGAAGATAAAGAAGACAAGGAAAAAGAAGAAGAAGAGGAACATGAAGATGTAGAAGAAGAACAACAACAAGAAGTAGAACCAGAAGAACAAGAAAAGAAGAAGACAAACAAGAAAAGGAATAATAATAAGAAGAAGAAGAAATAGAAGAAGAAGAAGAAGAAGAAGAAGAAGTGGAAGAAGAAGAAGACGAAGAAGAAGAAGTAGAAGTAGAAGAAGAAGACGAAGAAGGAGAAGAAGAAGAAAAAGAAAAGGAAGAAGAAGAGGAAAATGAAGAAAAAGAAGAAGGGAAAGAAGAACAAGTGGAAGGAGAAGAAGGATAAGAAGAAGAAGAAGAAGAAGAAGACGAAGAGAAGGAAGAATATGAAGAAGAAGTAGACGAAGAAGAAGAAGAACATAAAAAATAGGTAAAGGAAGAAGGCAAAGATGAAGTAGCACAAGAAGTAGTAAAAGAAGAACAAGAAGTAGAACAAGAAGGAGAAGGGGAAGACAAAGAAGGAGAGAAGATGAGGAAGAAGATGATGATGAAGAAGAAAAAGAAGAAGAAGGAGAATTAGAAGAAGAAATAGTAAAGGAAGAAGATGAAGATGACGAAGAAGATGAAAATAAAGAAGAAGAAGAAGAAGAAGAAGAGGAAGAAGAAGAAGAAGAGGAAGGCAAAGTACAAGAAGAAGAAGGAGGAGGAGAAAAAGAAGAAGAAGAAGAAAAAGAAGAAGAGGAAGAAGAAGAACGAGGAGAAGAAGAAGAAGAAGAAGGAAAAAAAGTGAAGAAGAAGAAGAAAAATTAGAAGATGATGAAAAAGAAGAAGAAGAGGAAGAAGAATAAGAAGAAGGTGAAGAAGGAGACGATGAAGAAGAAGGAGCAGAAGAAGAAGAAGAAGAAGAAGAAGAAGAAGAAGAAGAAGAAGAGGAAGAAGAAGAAGAACAGAAGGAAGAAGAAGAAGAAGAGAAGAAGACGTAGATGAAGAAGAAGAAGAAGAACATGAATAAGAAATAGGGGAAGAAGGCGAAGAATAAGTTGCAGAAGAAGTAGTAGAAGGAGAATAAGAAGTAGATGAAGAAGGAGAAGAAGAATGAAGATGGAGAAGAAGATGTGAAAGAAGAACACTAAGAAGAGGAAGAAGAAGAAGAAGAAGATGAAGAAGAAGAAGAAGAAGAAGAAGAAGAGTTAGAAGAAGAAGAAGTAGAGGAAGAAGTAAATGAAGACGAAGAAGATGATAATGAAGAAGAGGAAAAAGAAGAAGAAGAAGTGGAAGAGCAAGAAGAAGAAGATGAGGAAGTGGAAGAAGTAGTAGTAGTAGTAGTAGAAGAAGAAGAAGAAGAAGAAGAGGAAGAGGAAGAAGAACAAGAAGGTGAAGAAGAATAAGTAGAAAAAGAAGAAGAAGAAAAAGCAGTAGAAGAAGTAGAAGAAGAAGAAGAAGAAGAAGATGATGAAGAAGAAGAAGAAGAAGATGATGATGATGAAGTAGATGAAGAAGTATTAGAGGAAGAAAAAGAAGAAGAGGAAGAAGAGGAAGAAGAGGAGGAAGAAGAAGAAATAGAAGAAGAAAAAGAAGAAGGAGAAGAAGAACAGGAAGAAGTAGAAGAAGAAGAAGATGAAGAAGAATAAGAAGAAGAAGAAGAGGAAGAAGAAGTAGAATAAGAAGAAGAAGTAGAAGAAGAAGAAAAAGAAGAAGAAGAAGAAGAAGGAGGAGGAGGAGGAGGAGGACAAGAAGAAGAAGAAGAAGAAGAAGAAGGATAAAAGAAGAAGAAAAAGTAGAAACAAGAAGAAGTAGAAGTAGAAGAAGAAGAAGAAGAAGAAGAACATGAAGAAGTAGAAAAAGAAGAAGAAAAAGTGGATGAAGAAGAGGAAGAAAAGAGGAAGAAGAAGAAGAAGAAGAAGAAGAAGAAGACAAAGAAGAATAAGAAGAAGAATAAGAAGAAGAAGAGGAAGAAGAAGAAGAAGAAGAAGAAGACAAAAAATAAGAAGAAGAGGAAGGAGAGGAAGAAGAATAAAAAGAAGTATAAGAAGTAGAAGAAGAAGAAGAAGAAGAAGAAGAAGAAGCGAAAAAGAAGAAGATGA